>JAUPMG010049489.1:0-13951 GCA_031762675.1 Pachysandra terminalis | reverse complement strand
ATAAAAACAAATCCCAATGCAACTACTGTGGGCATATAATGAAGAGTGATGGGGTTTCGAGGTTGAAACAACACTTGACACACGGTTACAAGAATGTAACTAATTGTCCAAAGGTGCCTCCTGAGGTGAAGAAATTGATGGCGGATCATTTGTCGACTGGGGGTACATTAAGGAAAGATCAGAAGGAACACAAGGAGAGTAACAAAAAAAAATTGAAACAAAGACCCAGTCTACTAGTGGATGACGATAACAATGATGATGGTGATTGGGACGATGACGACATTTCCTATCCACCTGATCTCACTCATGAGCGTGAGCGATTACAATTTCATGTTGCATACCGGGCATCTATGCAGCTTGAGTATGAGAGGAAAAAGAAGTAGAGACAGTGGGTTTATGGGGCTTGACCCTCAGGGGCTGGACCATCAGGGTCTAGGCCATCAAGGGCTGGGGCATCGGGGTCTGAGCTGTCAGGGCCAAAAGAGGGTATTGCATCTAGAGTACGTTTAGCACCGCCATTCGAGCGAAGTAAGAGTGTTAAGAGTGAGATGCCTGCTCCACTTATAGACCAATCTCTTTGAAAGGCATCCGATTCAATGTAGAAGTGCCTTAAGGATGTTTGGAGTAGAGGGAATGTAAGAGAAAAGATGGGTAAGTTTATTTCAAAATTCTTTATCTTCAATCACATCTCCGCAAATGCAGCTGAATCACCACACCTCAAGAATATGATTGACGCCATACAGGAGTCTGGGAAAGAAGTGTTACCCCTCACCCCATGAGAGATTTTGAGGAAATACTTAGACCAGGAGGAGGCAGAGATCCAAGAGTACATTGATACATTGATGCCTCATTGGGAGGAGTATGGCGTCATTGTTTTGTGTGATGGGTGGACAGGCCCCACATAGCTGTCCATTATAAATATCATGGTTTATTGTCGAGGATGAGCCGTATTCTTGAAGTCTGTAGATGCATCTAACAAGATAAAGGATGCAAAATACATCATGAGATTATTGATTGAAGTCATCAATGTAGTTGGACCGAAAAATGTAGTACAAATTGTGATGGATAACGGCAATGCCTTTGTAAAGGCAGGGAGGACACATATGGCGAACAATGACTACACCTTATATTGGACATCATGTGCAGCACATTGCATCGACTTGATGCTAGAGTCTGTTGTTCTTAGGGTTCTCGATGATGCATGTACTGTCACCAACTTTATATACAACCACGCGTTTGTACTGGCAAATATGAGAGAAGCATGTCACGAGGTCATAGTAAGACCAGACATTACTCGATTTGCAAGGACCTACATAGCGTTGGAGAGCATCCTTCGTCACAAGGAAGGATTAAGGATCCTTTTTACCTGTTCTGATTGGGGTGCTTGTCTTCTGAGCAAAACCGTTGCGGGCATAAAAGTTGAGCATATCCTTATTCAATCAAATTTTTGGGACAAGGTCCGTGACTTGATCAGTCTCTTGGAGACAATGTATCGAGTCTTACAGAGTGTGGATACGAATGCCTATCTTACTATGAGATCCATATATGAGTTGATGCGGCTTATGAAGAATCAAATCAAACACACTTGCCCCGAGGAACTACAAATGGGTCCATAATATCATTGATAATCGCTGATACAAAACACTTGAGCACACTCTTCATAAGGATGGTAAGTGCTTTGTTTCTTGTGTTTGATGCTTTTTTAATAGATAAATCGTGAATAATTGACTATAGCTCTCTTATTCAATAGTGTATTGGTTGAACCCCAAATATCAGTACAGCCATAGACTTGGAACGGATCCGAAATTATTGCAAGCCGTACATGATGTGTACGCAAAGTTGGACCCCAAGTCTAAGAAGAAAGGGTCATTTGGCAATGAGGTTTTTTCTTAGATACTTAAACTTTGTTATTTTAGTTATCAGCTTAAGTGTGGTTCTAAATTCTAATTAGAATTGTATTATATGTTTTAGTTGCTTGTGTGTAGAGACTATATTGGGTCATTTGGATCAGAGGTCGCCATTGCTGCTAGGAAGAAGATGATGCCATGTAAGTTTTAGTTAAGTTTCTAATTAAATTACAAGCAATTTTTTTATTAGATAGATTTTTAATTTCTAGATTAAATTTAAAGAACAGGTGAGTGGTGGCTTATGTATGGGACCAGCGCCCCTACATTTTGATCTTTAGCTATCCGGATCTTGACTCAGACTGTATCATCCTCTGCTTGTGAGAGGAATTGGAGCACTTTTTACCTAATCCATACGAAACAACACAACAGATTGGCATATAAGAAGCTACATAAGTTTGTTTTCTGCCACTACAACAAGCGTTTAAGGATGAAATCGTTAGAGGATGAGAGTGCGGGCGCTTTACCTATTGACCCGGTTGACTTGCTAGCAGAGACGACTGATGATGATGACCCACTTTGTGACTGGGTTAAGACTTCTGAGTTGGACCAGGCCAATGGGCACCCTAATGACGAGATAGTCAGAGCTACTGCAGAATTGGGGATTGATGTGGATTGGGTTATGGAGACAGAGGTGTGAGAGATTGGGGGAGACTCATTAGATAGGGTCGTGCGCATCACCTCGTCACCCACACATTCTGGTAGGGGGAGGTGGGAGTCAAGGTACTGGTGGTGGTTGGGGTCAGGATACTACTGGTGATGATGGTGGAGAGGATGATGATGATGGTGATGATGGTGGCACGAGTGAGATGGTAGTGGTGTTCAGATAGGAATGTCTCTTTTCACAGGAAAGAAGAGCTATGATTACGCCACACAAGATATAGATCATGGTTCACCACCTCCACGTGGTGGAGCTAGCTAGCCTTCTTAATCTCAGCGCCGGGGTAAAGGGAGTAAGGGGAGCAAGGGTAAGAAACAGTTGAGAGCGCAGGATGAGGCATCCATCTCTCATAGCTTTGGGAGCTTGGATGTAGGGTGTGGGCAGCAGGGTGACGCATCATCAGCATCATACGGCGGAGATGGAGGCTATGGCGAATATGAAGGGTATGAAGGATATGAAGAAGAGCTGGCAATTTACGACCCAACCCGCCAACCCGACTAAACGGGTTAAGGTCGACCCGTTTATTAAATGGGTTGGGTTCAGGTCTAGGTTTCAACAGGTCGAACCCGACCCAACCCGCATTGACCCGTTTATTATTATTTTTATTATTTTTTACAATATTTATTAAAAATATAATGTTAAATAAAATGATTTATGATTTTATTAATTTAAAATTAAAATAAATAATTAATTAATTAATTAATTAATTAAATTTTAAATGGGTTGGCGGGTTTGACCCGTTTATAGGCGAGTTGGGTTCGGGTTTAGGTTTTTCTGACCCGTTGGTAAACAGGTCGAACCCGACCCATTGCCACCTCTAATATGGAAGATATGAGGGACACCACCCAACACCATATTATCAGAGCCAAGAGTTAAGGGAGTTTGGATCTTACGGATATAGAGGCTATGACACTGTGCCTTATGTTGGAGAAGGAAGAGGGTATGGTAAATTTCCCGATACCCCATACCCTGCTGTTACTGGATATGGAGATTATTCGTATGGATGCCCTCCTGTTGTTCCAAGTGCTGTCACAGTCACAACTGTGACGACCTATTACCCCCAATACCCCCTATGGGAGTATTGGTGCATATGACTCTTGAGGATTATCAGAGATATGTCTCCCAGTGCACAGAGTGATATCATCGGATGATGTCCTGGGTTCAGTATTGCAACTACGTGGAGCAAACATATTATGGTGGGGGATAGCGGAGAGACGGAGATGATGCTAATGAACCTACTTGCCATTCACTTTGGATATGAGTGGAGCAGACATATTCCTTCATTTCTATTTTAATGTTTTTTTTTGTTTAACTTATACATTCATGTTTATTTGATAATTTATGGCATCTCCAACTTATTATTGACTTATTTTTTAGTTTGACTTATATTCTTTTAGTTTGAATTACATGACACTTGATTCTGTCACATCCCAAACCCAAGGATTCATTTTGGAGTCCTTAATTGTCTGAAATATGACTCTCACTCTCTAAAAGAAGAGAGTGGCAGTAAGTGTCTCGCTTTGACCTTGAACATCATGGGACATTCAAGAAGGAAACATACACATAACGAAATAGTGTCATATAATATATTACATCAGAGTTTGATAAAAATAGCGGAAGTTTAAAATAAAATAAGTTCTAGGTTCTAATCAAGTTTCTCCAACCAATTGAAACCTGAAAAGAAAGATATTACATCTCCAAATCCCAAAAAGAAAGAAGTATTATGTTATTACATCACAGATCATAATAAAACTCGTCTTCATCCTCCAAATTCTCCTCTTGCACCTAGACTTCAAGAGGTTCTTCATCTAAAGGACCTGAAATATGGTTTGCTAGAAAGCATGAGCTATAAAAGCCAGTAAGTAAAAGCATTCAAAGCAGTCTAAGATTGATATAGGGCTACGACCACTAATCAAAGATAATCCTACACGATAAACAGAAAGAAACAGCTTGTAATATGAATGAATGAGGTCAAATCTTTGTTAGATGCATGTAGTGCTCCAAATATAGTTAGTGTACACCAAGGTGATCTAAGCATTCAATCTAAGATGCTTTGTACTTTGTTATACCTATCAATATGACAAGTTCCCACATGATCGATCCGTCCTATGAGCAAGATGTCTTATCGAATCATCCCCCCAATACAGGGGCCTTCTCAAGGATATGATATTCTATGAGTGCAGACATAGTTTTAAGGGTTTTCAACCTAGAAAGCACAATTCCCCCACTTGATTTTTGATCATGGGTAATACTCCAAGGTTCTATCACGTAAATTGCCTTAGGAAATCATGTACATTGACAGTTGATAGAGAACTCCCTCTCTGAATATACATCCAAGCTTCCAAATCATGAAATGCCTTGGGAAAAGAATCATAAACTTGTATGAGAATATTGGGGTAGCTAATCCCTCAACTCAGCCAGTTAAAAGCCTCACTCGATACAAAATGTATTATAACACTCTTTCACTCATGAGTCCAACACAGGAACTCTGAGGTAGAACGAATTACTCATAGACCATATCGAGGTCAAGAGTCAATGCAGTGCAAGTGATGAGGTGCACATTAACTACGCAATCATCAGCATTGTGTACATGGTGTAATATTTGTCCAATAATAATTCATTTCCCATTGATCGAGTGATACCATTCGTAGTTGTAAGTAAAGTGGATACATATATCAAGATATGAAACCATAGAGAAAATATATACCAACAGTTCAATGCATAACGCAATTATCTATGAATTCGTTCTAACCAATCAAAAGGAAGTATATGTGCAATAGAGTAAACAGAACAAACTACAACAGTGATTCTCGGCGTACCGAAGACATCTCGGCAACAATTCCAGGAAGTCAAAATTTACAGAAAATGGCTCTGTGCACCTCTCGGCGCACCGAAGGGATCTCGGCGGACTTTCCTGGGACTTGAAAATCCCCAGAAATCCTCAGTGTTCTGCTCGGCGGACCGAGTAGGTCGCCGACAGTTCCTGTAGGTTTCGGCGCACCGAGATGGTCGTCGAACCACGCGTTAACCCAAAAACAGGGTTTTCTCTCCATGCAAACTTCTCAGATTCAAAGAATTCCAAAACCAAACCATCAATACATGATTTCTCATAGAATAAAATAACTACCATACAATCTAAACATCATTAGATACAAACTTCACAAGAAAAACACTCTTCTTTCAATAACATGGAAAAATCATGGAGAATCCACGAAGAGATAGACTATGAACTCCTAATCAATCAAAGAACAATCTGAATGGGTTTAATTACAAACGAAATGAAGAAATCACCAACTTGATCCAAGAAAAAGCTTCAAAGCTTTTCTTCTTCACAAATCCTCTTCTAACCCTAATTTTTCTATGTTTGCAAACAAAGCCTCTCCCATGCAAGGAAGAGAATGAATAGGTTAAAATATCTCCTAAATATCTCTTGTGTTTCTCTCATGGTGAGGTGGCACAATCTAAACCCTAGATAAATCCAACATAGAATCTCAACCATACAAGACAAAACACATGTGAGAGTTAACAGAACTCTACACACCCTAAGTCTCTACTAATCCAAACCCTTGAATCAAAAGCAAAGCATCTAAACCATACACATCACAAACACAAAAAGCAAAAGCATCCAAACCAATCATCAAAAGTAAAAAGGATTCTGCTATGGTGTGTAACACCCAAAGAATATGGCGAATCACAACCAATCACACTGCTGGATTAACCCATTGATTAACCCAACACAAAAAACTAAATACCATAAATACTTACTAAAATAGACATATAATTAAATTTTTCAGGTTGTTACAGATTCTTACTGTTATTTATTTGTTAGTTTGAATTACATTAATTTTCAGTTTGATTAAATTACATATAGCATCTCTTTTACAGCTTACAAACCCAACAACGTGTAAGCTAAACCCCCCCCCTCATGTAATGACTTTTAATGTGTAGGCATTTTTTTTAGTTTTTTTGTGTTTTGATATATTTGGATGCATTTTGGTCTTAATTCGACATGTCTAAAGTTTAGGACCAAAACTCCATAAAAAACCCATGGTTTCCCCACATTTCCCTGAAATTTCTCCTTTTTTACACCATGTCGGTGACATGTCGCCGATGTCACCTGGCAACGTGCCAAGCAACATCGACATCGTAAACCTTGCTTACCACTACACTTCCATTTTTAGGGCGCTTGGTACCTTTGTTTGTCTTAGGCACTTTCTCAACTATTTTCCCTTGTTGGGGCACCTTACCCTTGCGCTTAGACCTAGTTGTTTTGCACTTCCCTGGTTTGAGTAAGAGCATAGTGCTGTTAGAACTTATGGTCTGACGCTCTACCTCGAGCTCTAGATGATGCGACAAATCGTTGAACGTTTTAATATTCTCATTGTGCATCATAACGAGCCTCATGTGCTCCTACAAGTCAGGTACAGATCTCCAAACAGTGAGAATCTATTACACATCTGTCAGGTAACTTCGTGTAGCTTTAAGATCTCGTGTCATAGATGACATCTTCCTAAGATACTCAACTATGCTCACGCTGGGAGCTGTCTTGTAGGTCTAAAATTTCATAATCAATGCATGTAATCTGGTAGCCGAGGTACCAACAAATGCGAGTTTCAGTGCATTCCACATCTCAAGTACAGTCTTATAGGCCTCAAATTCCCCAATAAGATCATTGTGCATACTATACAACATAGTAAAATGTGCACAACGATCCTTCTTGGCCCAAACCCAATAGGCTTGCATATCTTTACGATGCTAGGTCGTGGTCTCCTCCTCAGGATAAACTAGGCTATGTGATAGTCTTTAGGACCTCGAACTCATTGATGAGATATTGGATCTTCTTATGACATAAGTCATAGTTCTTACAATCCAATTTTTCACCATTGTTTGGGTTAGCTACTATTCTCTTAGCGGCCATATTACTACAATTAAAGTGCACATATCTCTAACATCTCATATACGTACACTGTTGATCTTGCATAATTATCTAGGACTAAACAATAATATTAGTTATTTATTTATTAGATCAAAAACACACTAGACCATAGGTCGAAATGCATAATTATCATTAATACAATAAAATTTTAATACTACTTTTAATCCATATAATATACAAAACCCATCTAGGAAATAACATAATCTCAACTAAGATGTTATTTACATGTTAACCTCATATATTCATGCAAATAAAATAATCTAAATCATGATAGTATTTACATGTTAACCTCGTATAATCATGCAAATAAAATAATCAAAATCATGATATTATTTTCATGTTAATCTCATATAATCATGCAAATAAAATAATTAAATCATTAATATTTACATGTTATCCTCATAATCATGCAAATAAAATAATCTAAATCATGATATCATTTACATGTTAACCTCATATAATAATGAAAATAAAATAATTAAATCATTATATTATTTACATGTTAACCTCATATAATCATGCAAATAAATATGACCTAATTAAATCATGATATTATTTACATGTTAAGCTCATATAATCATTCAAATAAAAACTAATAAAATTATGATATTATTTACATATTAACATCATATAATCATGTAAATAATTCTCAAACATGATACAAAACTCTAACATTAAAAATTCAAAAAATATGAATTTCAAGAGTTGATTGAGGCACGCTGGTAGCCCAGCGCAGCAGCCCCATGCTTGGGGAGTGCACGACAACCCAGCACAGCAGTCAAACAACAAGGGGCGCGCATCCAGCTCAGCGTGCAGGCCCAAGCATGGGGTGCACGCGTAGCAGCCCAGCAAGTAGCAGACGTGCAGGCTAGCACAACAAGCGCGCACGGCCCAGTGCACGCAGTAGCCCTGCGCAGCAAGGCGCGCGCGACAACCCAACGCAGCAGCCCTGCATAGCAGGCCCATCGCAAGGGTGCGTGCACAACAGCCCAGAAGCAAGGGTGCGCATGCAACAACCCAACAACAAGGGTGCGTGCGCAGCAGCCCAACAACAATGGTGCGCGCACAACAGCCCAACAGCAAGGACACACGTGCAGTAGCCCAATAGTAAGGGCGTGCATAGTAGCCCAACAACAAGGTTTCTTCAGAAAGGTTGCTAATCAAACTAAGTTTCTCGAAATACCTCAATCCAACGAAGACGTATCGTAGTGGCTTTTGATACCAATGAAGGTTATAAACGATACAAATCACGTACCTCGATGCACAAGAACCATAATCTGAAGTGGAAGCTCTCTATCGAACCAGATAATGTCTCACATCGGAATATGTGATTACTAGAACCATATACAATGAATCCACACTCAATCGACCTAGGGTTTTGTATGTAACCCTAATAGCAAAACCAGATCTCAGTAGGGAGATGAGATGAAGAAAAGAGAGGGTTCTCTAGGAGTGGATTCCCAAAAACGTGCATAATAACCTTGGGTAGGGAGGAGGAGTCTTCTAGATATAGAAGACTCAACTCAACTCCTCCTAGGATTCTATTTCCTAATCCAATTAGAAAAGAGTTATCCACATCCACACTTCTAAGCAAGTATGGACGTCTCATTAAGTGGGGACCCCGGGTCGGGCCAACCGAGTTGACCCATCTCTAAAATCCAACAAGATAAAATTAAAAATTAAAAATAATTATATATTATAAATAATTTATTAATATTAATTTTTCATATATTTATTTATCTTGTAAATATTTAATTACAATATAAACTTATTTTAATCTTATATAAATACACATTTTACCTTATCTAATTAGAAGATAAATTCATTTAAATTTAATCGCATTACCTTAGATGTGGTTTAGGGTTTGTCAAAACCCGCTCTATTGCCATCAATATGTCAACCTAATCCCACTCCCGGATTAACGTCAGGCACTCAGCCCACACCAGCCTAATCTATTCAATCTGGCCCAATAAGGTATGAATTAGGCAGGTCCGGGCCGTCCGGCCTAGTGTTCAGCCCAACGTAAAAGTTCCCAGTGCGAAGTGTGCAAATACCATGTTCTTACATCATCTTTCGGTAAGCATCCGTCAGGAAACCCCTTGTAAGCTCTCTCTCTCTCTCTCTCTCTCTCTTTCTCTCAACAAAATTGAGGGATTGATTTCAGACTCTTCCTTTTACATCCGAAAGCCAAAAACTTTCGAGCGACGAAGCTCTTGATTCGTTAGCTCGAGGGTTTCTCTGGTTTTCTTCCGTTATTGATTTCTTCAAGATGCGTCGCTCATCAACTAGGAAAACTGGGCCAGCGAATCCCGCAACGTCGGTCAATTCCTCAGCTGTTGATCTCTTTCGATCTGGTATCACTTCTCTCTTTTATCTCTTTCTTGTTCTTGTTCTTTTTCTTTATCTTTTTGATTCTGTTTTAGGATCGGGTTTGTTTGTAGTGATTGTGTGAATTTCGTTTCCTTGTGTGATTCACTTTAAGTTTGCAATGATCTTTTTTCGATGCAAATTGATTTCGTTATTGCAAGATTGAATCTTTGTTGCTTTCGACGGGTTATTTCGTACTCGTTTTCATGTGTTTGTGGTTTAAAATAGAAGCTTTTTTGGTTGATAGTTGAATGAACGCAAGGTTAAGAAATTGGTAGTTTGAATGGGTTTGATTGTCAGAGCTATCTGCATTAAAGAAATTGAGTTTTGATTGTTGAATGTGTAAAAAGAGTAGATAGGTGGGGTTGTATTTTTGAATTCATGGAAGCGAAATATATAGGTAATTTAAGAGGTTGCCTAGTGAATTATGGTTGACACATTGTGAGTCTTATGGATCTTTCTTCTATGATGTTGCATGCTTTAACTTCTTTTACCCCTCCATTGTTATTAGTTTAGGTTATGAATGAAAGAGGGTGGAAGACTTGCCTTTTTGATTGCTGAGCACATCTCAAGATAACATGCTATGGGCTAGTTGAACTGATGCTTATTAATGCTGACCTCAAATAACCTTTTGCAACATAAAGCTTTACTGATTAGGCATGCATAGGGGCCAAATTGCCAACCGAACCATTAACCTACCTGAACCCTATAATACCTGGATCTTTCGCTTTTCCTGCTGTATCAGTGTTAAATCTGCCATGACTTGGGTATGGGTTTAGGATATGGGTCCAACACTTCAAATCCACGCAACTAACATTTAGTGGTAGATGTTAAACATTAGTGTTCTGTTGTATAATTTTAGTACATCATTGTATCTAAGCTTTTTATTATCATATTTTTCGTTTTTAATTGTTTTTTTGTGGTTGAATGTTCTCTTTATTGGATGTAAAAAATGAATCCTGTACCTGAATCCATGTAACAAAGTCTGAACCCACCTGTTATTTTTGTAGGTTAGGGTTTGTGTTTTTTGTCCTCTAGGTTTGGTTCATCTTTGGGTTTCTCAGCTTGCTTATGGATGGGTTAGGTTCAGGTTGTCTCTCCAGACCCATTGGGTCGTAATATGTAAGGCTGAAATGAGCCAAGCGAGCTGAGCTTTTCTCAGCTCGGCTCAGGCTTGTAAACCTTGAGCAAAGCTTAGATTCATTAAATTTTTTCAGGCTCAGGCTCGGCTCGGGTTCCCTAATTTGGTCTTGGACAGGGCTTGTAAAAGCTTTGCTCGGTCCAATAATATTATTGGGCCACATGAGCATTTAGGAATCTACAAAGTGTTCATGAGTTTTAAGGTTAAAAAGGAATAAAAAAACTTTAAACTGTAAAATATTATTTTCAAATTTCAATTATAGTATATTAGTTTTATTTAAAATATAAAATTATAAATATAATTTTAATAAAGTACAGAGCCGAGCTTTAAATGAGGCGAGGGCAGCCAAGCTTGGCTCAGGCTCGTTGAGGAAATGAGTTTTTTTTTTTTTAAGCTGGGGTTTGACTTGTGAGCCCAATTATTGAGATTAAGGTTGGCTCATGTAAGCCAAGCCTGAGCCCTAGCCTGAGCCAAGCTAGCTCGGCTCGTGACAGCCCAAATAATATAGAACTAAATTACAATAACTACATGTGAGACAAACCGTTATATATGTTATGACCAAGGTTGTTAAAATGCCTAGGCGAAGAAGCTAGGCGATGGACATGCCCATAGCCTAAGCGATCGCCTAGGCAACAAGTTTTGAAGCAATTAGTTTTACGAAATTCCTAAGTACTTTACAATAATTTTAATAAAAACATATATGAATTCTTCTTATAAAAATGATCAATATGACATGTTTTCTAGTAAAAGCTAACAACACTGATTATGACATCACAAAGACAACGTTATTTAAAAATCTAGAGTTATAGATACAATTTGAAGGTTACTATAATGCATAATTTATCACATTGTCTATCATATTTTAGTTAATTAGTTTAACAGAGAGTATATAGCAAAATTAAAATTAACAATTGAATGAACGGGTTTAGGTTGAGAGGTTCTTAATTTGGTTATAATTAAATTTGCTAGGTTTGTAAGCTTTGGATCCTGTTGAAACTGATACATATCGGTGTGTGTTGGCTGATACATATCTGCTATTAATTGAGATCATGAAGAATCAGAGTGAATTTATGCAGTGTTGGCCAATGCCACGGTTTAGGTTTTCGCTCTGCCCCTCATGAAACTGGTATTGGCTGATAATTATCGATTTCAACCAAAATGAAACCATGTAATAAACACCCAGGACCAGAGCATATGGTTAGTGTTAGTGTTCTACCCAATCCAAACCCAATCTGACCCAACCTAGTGCCATTTGCCAACTAAGGGTTCTAATATTTTGCTGTTGTCTTAAAGAACTATTAAAGAGTGATTCTGATTTATTGCTGATTATAAGGAACCTTGAACCAAGTAAGCTCAATTTTTGCACCTATTACAGATTGGTGTATTTCTCAATTAAAAAGAAAGTTTTTATTTGGCTATGGACTAATCTGTAACTAGTCCTTGGTTAACAGGGAGAGACCATTTTACTCATCCCATCAGGGCTGAACTGCTGATATAATCACTATTTATTGATATACCCAATTTATTGCACCTATTACAGATTGGTGCATTCCTCAATTAAAAGGAAAGGTTTTATTTGGCTATGGACTAATCTGTAACTAGTCCTTGGTTAACAGGTAGACCATTTTACTCATCTCATCAGGGCTGAACTGCTGATATAATCACTATTTATTTATATTTTCTAGTTGAGGGAAATGGTTAAAATGGATCCTCACATCAAACAAACAATTTACTTATACAATGGTTTGGATAAAAAGTTGATTTCGACATGGCCTCACTTAATGCTGATAATAAAAGAACTTGGAATCAGGTTGTTCGGTTCTGAGAAAATTAGCAGTTATGTAGGAGTTCGAAGTAGTGTCTAGTTCATATGGAATAATTACCCTGAACATTAACAAACAACTAAAGAAAGACATATCTTGGGTGACTGTCTTGCTAAGAAGAATCAAACTATGCTGTCAATCATGTCTGCTGTTCCATTTAACACAACTTGCTGGTGGTTTTCAGGTTACACATGCCTAGTTCAGTAAACCTTGCTGGGGTTAGTTGAAAAGTTTTGATGGAAAATTGACCCAACTTATTTCAGCAACTTCACTTGTGAATTTTATGTTCATTGTCTAAAATCTAGATCAATACGAGAATTGAAGCTCGACCCCCCCCATCTGGTAATGTCTGTTACTGTTTGTTGTAACCTCTTCTTTGGGTTGCTAAAATTGGTTAATCTATGTACAGTCCTTGGGTTGGAATAGCCAGCATCCCGATTCTTTACCATGGTTTAAAGTCTCTTTCTTGTATGGAAACTGAAACTTATTGGGTAATGGTACATATTGGCCAATAAGAATATCACACAATTAAGAAGTCAACTCAGTTCCAAGTCTCCATTCTCAGTTAGAGAAAAGCAGTATATTCAATGCCACATCTTGTTGCAAGCTGAGTTGCCATTCTTATTTAGGGATAATTACTAAATAAGTATTTTGTAGAATGATCAAGAATTTCTTATTTTGATGCATTATTAATCCAATCTTCTATAAGTTGACTGAGCTGTCTTCCTTCACATTATGATTTTAACTATTTGACATCATGTTGTTCAGCCTCAAGTAAAGCTACTATCAAGGAGTTGGAACGGATAGATCACCTATTTAATTCGTATGCAAATAGGTCCTCTGGCATGATTGAGTAAGTGTATTCCATTGAATTATATGATTTTCGTTGTATTACTGATAGTTATACTATTAAAAATTTAAAGTATGTAATTAATTCTTTATTTAATTTATCTGCTGTTTTCTTCACATGGATTTTCAGGAAATACATGTATAATCCCGATTTCTGATCACCATAAGCTATTAATCTAGTTATGAGATATCTGATTTGTTAGTTGTTCAGTAGTCCCAACATACATAATGGATACAAGTGAGGTCCTTGGTTTGCATGTGAGGTAGCAA
>JAUPMG010049467.1:0-13953 GCA_031762675.1 Pachysandra terminalis | reverse complement strand
TGGTGCAGGTTTGAAGATACATCACATTGGCTCTTCTATTATTCGTACCCCTCATGCCTCCTTTTCTCTTAAAAATGAGTTACATGTGCCTAATATTGCCAAGAATTTACCATCTATTCGACAGTTCTCAATTGACAATGATTTTTTCTTTGAGTTTCACCCAAAATTTTGTGTTGTTAAGGATCGGCACACAGGGAGGAAATTGTGCCAAGGACAGCATAAAGACGGTCTCTATCAACTACCCATTGCTGATGAGTCTAAAAATAAAGCAGCAGGGCTGGCAGCATTTGTTGGAGAACGTGTTACATTTGCAATCTGGCATCATCGGTTTGGACACCCAACTAGCAAGATTGTTCAGCAAATAATTTCCGATAATGGCCTACTAGTTCACAAGAGTAAAGACACCGGAATTTGTTCTGCATGTCAACTAGGAAAGAGTCACCGCTTACCGTTTACTTCTTCACTCTTTGTGTCATCTCAACCATTGGATTTAATATTTTCTAATGTATGGGATCCTGCACCCATCTCCTCTGTAAATGATTTCATATATTACATTCATTTTATTGATGATTTTAGCAAATTTACATGGATATTCCCACTAGTTCGTAAATCTGATGCCTTTGAAGTATTTCTTCGATTTAAAGCCAATGTTGAAAACACGTTTGGAAGATGAATTAAAGCTTTACAAACCGATTGGGGTGGTGAATACAGAAAATTTGTTAATACTTTGAATACCAACGGCATTACTCATCGGGTTTCGTGCCCACACACCCATGAGCAAAACGGGTCAACGGAACGTAAGCATAGGCACATAGTAGAGGCGGGTCTTACATTGTTAGCTCATGCCTCAGTACCACTCAGTTATTGGGATGAAGCTTTTATTATTGCAGTACATCTAATTAATCAGCTACCATCCTTAGTTATTCAAAATCAATGCCCATGGGAACGACTTCACAACACGAAGCCTAATTATTCTTTATTGCGAGTGTTTGGATGTGCATGTTACCCATTCCTACGACCATACAACAGGCACAAGCTTCAATTCAAATCTGTCAAGTGTGTGTTTTTGGGCTACAGTCCTTCTCATCGTGGTTATCGATGCCTTCATATTCCATCAGATCACGTCTACATCTATCGTCATGTAAATTTTGATGAAAAGGAATTTCCTTTTGCAGGTTATGTTAATCATACTACATCAGGACTAAGAGAGGACACATGTACCACCATTATTAATGTTCCTGTGGAGATTCAAACCTTGCTACCTTCTTTGGGGGTTTCTTTATCCAAGTGTCCAAACACTCCATCTCTTCCACCCAATGCCATGTCTGAGGTATCTCATTCTCAATCTCTAGCTCCTATTTTCCCTCCCACAATCTCACACGCAACCCCACATTTGAATTCTATGTCCAACGTTGGATGTTCCAATTCGGATCCTATTTCTTCTCCTACTTTAGTGCAACATACATCTCAAACTCCTTCAAATTTGAATCGTGCTACTCATGTTGGAAGCTCAACCTTAGATCCTAATTGTTCTCCAAGTCTTGAATGACACACACTTCCTTACCCAATTCAAACTCCTAATTTCCCTCCTACACTTCCGCACCCAACTCCTTCAAATTCAAAAATCGTCTCCAACGTTGGAGACTCCTCTTTAGATCCTATTTTGTCTCTTTTGTTTGTTCAACAAACAAACTCTCCATCTCATCACAATCCTTCCACCTCACCAATTTTAACTTCCTCACACATGGTAGGACCCACTTCTCACTCCCATTCTCCACGTATAGTGCACTCCCCAAATCATGGACTCTCCCAATTAATATCCTCAAATATCTCTACAGATAATTCGGTTAAATCCCTCTCACTATCTAGACAAGTGTGTCCTACAATCAAGGATTTTACAAATCAAAGTGAGATTCCCACACAAGCCATCCAACGTCCAAATATTGGGGGAAACCTCCTCAACGAACCTTCAATCAATCTTGTTGTGGATCTTGCCTCAAATGTAGGAAACCAACCCTCACCATCTCACTCCTCTCATCCAATGACAACTAGATCCAAGGATGGAACTAGAAAACCAAGAGTCTTCTGCTCCACTCGATACCCTCTTGCTTTAACCGCTTCCATCTCTTCATCTATAGAACCAACCTGCTTCACCCAAGCTTCAAAGGAACCCCAATGGAGAACTGCAATGGTAAATGAGTACAATGCCCTTATCAAAAGCACATGGACACTAGTCTCTCCTTTACCTTCAATGAATATTGTTGGCTGCAAATGGGTGTTAGAGATTAAAAGACATGCTGATGGTACGATCGATCGACACAAAGCCCGTCTTGTTGCAAAGGGGTTCACACAACAAGCCGGCATCGATTATGCCGATACATTCAGTCCTGTTGTGAAACCCACAACCAACCGTCTAGTCATCTCACTTGCAGTCTCCATGGGATGGAAAATGCGTCAACTAGACGTAAGCAATGCATTCCTACACGACCTTCTAAGAGAAGATGTTTTCATGAAGCAACCTCCAGGATTTATTGATCCCAACTCTCCAGCACATGTCTGTAAGTTGAACAAAGCACTTTATGGCTTGAAGCAAGCTCCTAGAGCCTGGTATCAACGTCTTAGTAATTTTCTCACTTAATTTGGGTTTGTGAGCTCGAAAACTGACACTTCACTCTTCATCTTTCGAAAGGAAAATGTCACTCTCTATTTACTTATCTATGTTGATGATATTATTCTCACAGGAAATGATAACGCTATGATTACCACCCTCCTACAAGCACTAGGAGCAAAGTTTGCAATGAAGGATCTCGGTCGGTTACAGTGTTTTTGGGAGTTGAAGTTCTATATGTCCCAAAAGGAGTCCTGTTGAGCCAATCTAAATATATTGCTGACCTCTTTACAAGAATAGATATGGATGGAGCAAAGCCATGTTCAACACCGATTGCCACTAGCTCGAAACTATCAAAATATGTTGGATCCCCTCTAGCTGATCCAACAAACTATCGGAGTACGGTGGGTGCATTGCAGTATTTGTCATTTACCATACCTGATATCTCATTCTTAGTCAACAAGGTATGTCAGTTCATGCATCAACCCACTACAAATCATTGGACAGCTGTCAAAAGAATTCTTCGTTACCTGAACCACACTATTAATTTTGTTTTTCTTCTACATTGCTCCTCCTTGGTACACCTCTGGGAATTTTCAGATGCTGATTTGACGGGTTCCTAGATGATAGAAGATCCACAAGTGGCTACAACATTTTCCTAGGTCAAAAATCTCATTTCTTGGAACTCCAAGAAACAACCAACAGTAGCCCGGTTAAGCACCGAATCTGAATACAAAGGTTTAGCAAATGCTGCTGCGGAGCCTACATGGCTTCAATCATTAATGGGTGAACTTGGAATTTTTCTCACCAAAACCCCGGTTCTATGGTATGACAATCTCGGTGCCACCTATCGAACGTCTAATCCGATATTTCATGCACGAACAAAACACGTGGAAGTTGATTTCCACTTTGTACGTGACAAAGTTGCAAAGAAAGACCTAGATGTTCGATTCATCTCAACTGAAGACCAACTTGCTGATATCTTCACTAAGGGTCTTGGCCGTCACCGGTTTGAGTTATTACGTGACAAGCTCCACATCCTTCCACGGCCACTTCACTTGAGGGGGGATATAGAAGATAAGAATGTGTAAATGAGATTTGAAATTCAAATCTCTTAATGATTGTAAAGTGTCCAAGGCATGTTGGACTTGTGATATACTTTTACAAAATATATAAATATAACACTCAAATCTCATAATGAGATTGAGTCATTCAAACCCAAAACACTGAAACTTTGCAGCCTGGACAAAGTACTTGTTATGATCCTCGACACCAATTAAATCATGAGATGTTTCTTTTGTAGGCGTGGATCCCACAAATAATAACACTTATATATCCAATGTTGAATGGTCTTTGGGAAAGAAAAATGCTGGGTAACTTAATTAGATTTGTTAGCTAGAGATATGAAGAACTTGCAAAGTACCTTTAGAATCCTTAGTCTTAGAATTGATGAATGAGGTAATGTTGTCTATTGAAATGTTCCATGTAAAGATGAAGTTACAACTACTAGAAATAAAACTCAAATGAAGCTTAATAAGAACCAAGTTATGACAAAAGGGAAAATATTCACATTTTTCTAAAAAAAAAAAAAAAAAAAAGATCGGAGTTTTTCAAGCCTCCTTGAGTAATTTTTTTTCCCCTTCTTCACACCAGCAGTGTTTGAAATGCTGTGATGGGTCCATGATATATATATATATATAGATAATATGTCTAATTTATTTATAGAATGTTGAACAGGCAGGGCCAATCTCCATGTAAAGATGAAGTTACAATTACTAAAAATAAAACTCAAATGAAGCTTGATAAGAGCCAAAGTTATGACAAAGGAAAGATATTCACAATATTCTACAAAAACAGATTATGTATTACAGTACTAGATCACTATAACAAAATAAAAGTTTCGTTTAATTGGATATAAAACAAAGCTAAGTTTGATTGATTACACACGTTACAACTTCAAATCTAAGATTGATGCAGTAGCATCTCACCATTAATTATATTTCGCGACATCTTAACTATATACTCATAGATAAAAGAAGAGGCTACACAAGATCAAAACTATATATCATGGATAATAATAATAATAAGCCTTGCGAGGTGCGATCTTCGGACATCTGTCCATAATCTGTAATCCTCCATAGATTTTGGCCGCCGTTTGGCTATCTATAACTTGATTTGGAGGGTAGTATACATATACTGCATAAGCACCGGCAGCCACCGATGCCGGCTGAATAGTTTTCTTTTTATTGCCTAGCTTCTCGTCGAGGAAATCGAAAGCTTCCCTACCTATTTCAGCAAGTTCACTTTGAGTTGCCATTGTAACCTGATGCCAAACAGAACCTATCCCAACTGTACTTAAGTCTGAGGGTTAAGGGTAAGGGTGCCTAGTTTAATTGAGTTTTGGCCTGCTTCTCTCTCTCTATATATAGTGATAAATCTACTCGGCTTTAAGAATAAAGGTTCTATCTTTATTTAAATTGACTTAACTTCACTGATCTTTACGAGATCTACGCATATATATCTAAGATAAATTTTTTTTTTTATATCCGAATAGTATATTTGTTATGTACCCAGACACCATTCAGCACAATATATATATGTTAATGACAAATATGTATGAGTGGAAAGGTGTACGTAACTATTAGATAGTAGTGGCTCATATTCTCTAGTCTCTAGATCCAACAAGGGGAAGGGACCTCAGGGGTCCCATAGGGCAGAGTGAAGCGAAGTACCCATGGGGTTAAGAGGTGCAGGGGGTGGAGCACTCCATGGTACAATAAGGGTATATTGGAAATTTATCTTATATATGGGGTAGTAGTATAAGTTGTAACCCTAATTCGTTTGACATAGTCGAAATTTTTTCTCTTCTGTGAACGTAGACTTTGTCGAATCACATATATTTGTGTGTATTATTTTGATCTTCGTTTTACTGTGTTTATTATTATTGCTTGATTCCAATCAACAAAATTATTTTCCTATCCGGATCCTCTAGTACGAGGCAACTAGGTATTGATGAAAAGCTCATTGAAAAATTCTTAAATAATTTCTTTCACAATCATACCAATTGTGATTAGTGATAGATTCTTAACTTCTATCACAATCATCTGAAATTCCTTCCTTAATAATGTAGAGAGACTGAGAAAGAAGGATTTATGGAAGGTAGAATTGGTCTAAAGGTATGGTTGGGTCCTTCATAATCTATCTTTTGTTTAGGTACTTCTTTTCATATATATATATATGGAAGTGATTTAGCCATATATGGACTAAATCATGCATATTTCCTTTCTTCTTTTTCTTCACATAATTAAGAAGATGCCTTTAATTTATTAGTTAAAAAAAACAACGAATAGGAATTTGATAAATCTCCTTGACCCACTTGTAGATTTTATCTAATAAAATATATAGTGAAAGGAACCATCTAAGAATCGCAATCTTTGCAAGTAGGCCGAATACGATTCTTTTGCATCAAAGACTATGACTGCACAGTAAGCAGTGATCAAACTTCAATAGTTAGGTGGTCAAATTTCGGACTTACCCTTTTCGTGTGGGTCTCAAGCACACATTGAAAGATGAATTTAAGGTGTTCAAAGGCATATTATTTTTAACCACCGATGTGTGGTTCAGTTGGTAGCAAGCTGGGCTCTAGTGGGCGTCTCCAGAGGTAAGTTTGGAATTCGAATCCCACTAGAAGCACTCGTGGCCAGGGCTTTACCTTTAATACTCCTGCCCCGAATATGGATTAGTCCCACACCTAAGTGGGTGTGGGGACACCATGTGGTTAAGACAAAAAAAAAAAGCATATCATTCTTATCAACTATTAATAATCCAGTTCCCATCTTAACAAGTCTGAAACAAAATTGGAGGAAAATTGGCTGATGCACATCACACATTCAATTGTTTCTTACATCGTCATTAAAAGATAAAATCAGTTGAATGTGTGACATGCATATACACATGTTCCAATTGATATTTTATCATTTTGGGACCAGACGATATGC
Organism: Pachysandra terminalis; assembly: GCA_031762675.1. Taxonomy (NCBI): domain Eukaryota; kingdom Viridiplantae; phylum Streptophyta; class Magnoliopsida; order Buxales; family Buxaceae; genus Pachysandra; species Pachysandra terminalis. The sequence goes on along the minus strand of JAUPMG010049467.1, from coordinate 7,347 downwards.
TTTCTATCTCAACTCTGTATGCAGCGAAACTTGCACACTAGCATAACAAGTTTCATATGTCTTAAGTCTGGCCGGTCCCAACCTTTAGGCTCCGGTTGGTTATCAAGAAAATGCGCAAGAAATTAATATGAAAAACTTATATGAATGAAATCAATGTAAACGAAAGTGAAAATAACTTCCTTAATGTTGTTTGGATGTTGCAAGAAACTTGCATGATTATTAATAAATATTATATAATTATGCGTTTGGGTAGCAAGAAAATCATATGAATTCTGAACATAATTTATAATTCTATCGTTACCATAAGCTATATTTTTGCTACGTTAATTGTCAACCTTTGTAAATTTGAATATTTAGGAAGGACAAATGTAAAAAGAAGACAAAAAACTTTTCCCACGACCGAACACAAAAGTGAGTTTTTCATCATTCATTTCTCACAACGGAGATGGGACCCATCTAATTTTCTTTCATTATTTTTTGATAACCAAACGGCACACGAATACAAGAAAACTACACTCTAATATTCTCTCGCATTTTCTTGACAGTATATATATATTTATAATGAAAAGCAAATAGACATTGAAATTTCACTCCATTGTGCAGGACTCCATTGTGAGTACAGATTCTCTGTGACGAACACGCCCTGTGATGATCGTGTGATGAGAGACAGACCCGGAGCATCTCAAGTGGATAATTTTGCCCTAGGTCTGTCTCTCGTCACACACCCATCACAGAATGTTCATCACAGAGGATCATCCCTCCATTGTGTATGACTCCATACAATGGAAGTTATTAACTAATCGAAATTCAAACACTCTTAATGGTACAATTTTCTTGTAGAAACACAACCCTCAACTCAAATTAGGAAAAAATGGAATATTAGTAGAAGGCAGCCACACATTTCCTTGTATAAAAGCCGCTACTGTAAAAGTACTTGCTTCTGTAGAGCTTCTTAAAACCCTGTAGCCAGGCCATTTGACTCTTGCATTAGTATTGGCACCAGGTCCTCGATTCATGTACTCCCCATAATAAAGAGTACTTAGTGCAAAATCTCCCGACCATTCTAGCCATCCCGCAGGATCAACCAAACCATCAATGAAAGAAAGAAGAAACACAGTCCTTGAGTATTGTTTATAGGGTCGACCCAAGTACGTCCGAAACGACGATTGAACTGGTATTAGATCCGAGGCGGCAGCGACTTTGCAGTTAAGGCTGGAAATCCCTGTGTTTTGATTGGGGTCTTTTCTACCCTGAGCAGTGAAAATGTTTTTTTGGTTGGCATTCGGTCGACGAGCATAAAGATTGCAATTCTGCAGTACTACCGCCGCATTGCCAAAAATAAAATCGACAGTACCATATACATCACATTCTTTATAGAATTGTCGAAGAGAATGAACATATAAAGTGTCTTGGTAGCCCACGAAGCTGCACCGGTAGAATGCCGAAAGATCTGCACCACTTCTCAAGGCTACTGCTTGATGCTTGCTAGGCCCCGCCGAGTTCTCGAAGGTCATGTCCTTGGCTATGAATCCATTGCCCACCACAGCTGCAACTTGAGATGGAACGTATGATTTGCACGTTTTTTTGTATTGATAATAGCTATGCAATGCCGGGCCAGCATGCTAATTTATTGTGTTGATCGGCTTGGTTAGATTTCGTGCCGTGCCCACACAATTAGAATGTGTCACATAATAGTTATATTTTAGCTCGTCTTCATTGTATTGAGACTAGTTGAACTGTCTTGTTTGTGTTGTGGGCCATGAAACCCAGGCACGACAAGGCACAACCAATGACCTGTACCTTGTATCGGCACAACCCAAACTGTGTAGTACCTGGGTATGGCTCAACCATATCGGGTCGGGCTGGCATATGTGCAGGCACGAGCCATTCACACCCCTAGGTCAACCCTACCCAATCACATCCATGCCACAGTGAAGGCCACATGGTAAAGGTCCCCCCATTCTCTACAGCGGGATGGTTACAACCATATTTACAAGGCGCCATGTATACATGGTCGTTACCAGTGAAGGTAGAAGCGATCAGATTTAGAGGCCTCTTTAGGGTTTTAGAAATGTCGGTCACTTGTCTACGGACCTCCAGTGTTATGTGGCCTGTGATTGGGCCATGTTTCGTTGGATTTACATAGGCCTCTTTAGGGTTTTAGAAACGTGGTCCCTCTAAATGGAGATTTAAAAGCAAACTAAGGATAATGCACTTGGAGTTAAATAGAATTACAAAGATGCCACTATGTAAATCCAACGAAACATGGCCCAATCACAGGCCACATAACAATGGAGGCCCGTAGACAATTTTGGGCCCATGTGGGTTTATAGCAGTGTACTGGTAGTTGGATCCAGCAATTAATCATAAATGAAGTAGCCATGGCCCACCAGACTAATCCATCAACGGTCAAAAAAAAAAATACTCAAAAGTCAAACTTACCGACAGTCGCAGATCGGAAAGTGGTCGAACCGTCAACGACGTTACGGCTAGCCGTCACGACCGTCTTCCCTATCCCGTCACCGACGAACATCAGCATCGTCTTTTTCCTCTCCACCTCGACGTTTTCCAAATATGCCCCTGCCTTTATATATATCACGAACCTAGCCGTCGCGGAACTAGGCGCCGCAGCTACAGCCTCGCCGATCGTCCTGAAGTTCCCGCTCCCGTCCTTCGCCACCACCAAATTGAACTTCGTCTGGTTAGTCGGAGCTTGTAACAGTCGCCGATCTTTCGGTGACAACCACGCCGGAAACCCATTCTCCGGCAACACTTCTTCGTTCTTTGTGTTCTCAGCTTTCGGGAGCTTCTTGAGCATCACGAGAGAGTTGCTAACCAAATGGGTGATCTTATGTAAGCTTTGCTCGATCGAATTCCTCACATTGGGTTTACTGTAAGAGAGCCCATCGAGACAGGTGTCCTGATTCGTCATTGAAGCACTTAACAAGGTTTGCAGATCATTGAAATACTTTGAAGGAGAGCTTTGAGGGCATAAATCGGAGAGAGTGGTTTGAAGCTCTGCAATGGTGCTATCGAAGAGTTCGAGACAGTCCTCAAGAGCTTGCTTTGAAATGGGGTCGAGGTTTCTGAATATCTTTTGAATTCCCGTGCAGTTGGAGGCACAGGCTCTGACTTCGTCTACGGTGTGGTCGACCGTTGAAGAGATGATTTCTGGGAGAGATTTAGAGGCGAGGTCTGGGAAGGAAGAGAGAGTGGAGACGCAGAGTTCTGGGTATAAGGTGCCTTCACAGGTCGAGTGAGCTACTTGCAGGTGTTTATGAATGAGTAATGGTGGGATTCTGTTGGGTGTCTCTGGTTCTGAAGAGACTGAGAGTATGATAAGAGCAGTAAAGGGCAGAAGAAAAAGCAAGATTTTGGTTCTTCTTTTGTGATTAGACATGGCGGATTCTGTGTCTAGAGAGAGAGAGAGGTTGTCACTTATATATAGAGGAGGAGATAAGAGTTGTTGGAGGGAGTAATGGGTTGTATTGGTTCTGGTGTGACGAGCTTAGATCGGGAAGAGAAATAGAGTTTAATTAATTCTATTAAAAGAGGAAGGAGATGGTATTGGAGTTAATGGGTGACTCATATTCACTGGTCCTAGTTCAAGAGAGGGACCTGACGGTCTCATGGGCGGGTGTCACGGGTGACTCGTTGTGCGGGTCAGCATCATGGGTTAGGGTAGAAGTGGCAACGGGTCGAGCTTGGGCAGATTTGGGGCGGGTTTACCTTCTTTTATAATATTATTTATACTTGGATTTTATAACTACCAAAACATGTGATGCAGTAAACCTCTCTTTCAAAACTCAAACACATGAATATATGATGCGACATTTCTTTAATATATATATTTTTTGAACAATTGATCATTCAAAACTTGCAATTTTATTTGAAAAATCCTTGCATTCAAATCTGGTCCTTCTTCTAATTGTTCATCATGCTTTATCTCTTATTGAATTTCCTTCTATTTAGTATTGTATGCCATTATAAAAATCAAATAATATTGTGAAAATCTTGCACCTGTGTCATAAGACTCATAACATTAAGACACCTTGGATACATATATCTTGGATTAACTATAAAAGATGTAGGTAACGGTCTTTTTATCAACATTGAAAAGATATATGTTATAGATGATAAAAGAAATCAAAATAAAGGCAAATAAAATTATCTAACCTTACTTCTAAGAGTAATGGACGTAATCACACCGCCAGTCATATAAAACTTATAGAAGTACCAATATCAAAAAAAACGTAGAAAATAAGAGATTGAGTTGGTGGAGAGGTTTAAGTAAATAGAATTCTAATAAATTATATAAAAAAAGTAAATTAAAATAAGAGACTAAATTGAGTATTTTAGGTAGTTTCATCACCTAATCACTAAAATGTAGGAATGGACACACACAAAAAAAAAAAAAAAAAAAAAAAAAAAAAAGAAGAGATAAAATACGAGTGATAATAGGATTGTAAGAAAAAAAATAAATTAAGGAAAAAAAAGATTTTATATATTATATTAGGCATATTAGATTAGATAGATAAACTTTATTCTATATTAGATTAGATAAAAAAAAATTAAAAATAATTGATAATCAATTAACGATAATTCAAATTAAGAAAAGGTTTGAAATAAGGAAAAGACCTTAGTTATTGTTATATTGGATATATAACTGTCATTTTTTTTTTTTTTTTTTTTTTATCTTTCCGAAAAAGACTGTCATTTTTTTACTTTCACGCGCGTACAACCTTTATTTAAAAAAAAAAAAAATAGATTATATATATCGTGTAACACTACGAAGGAGAAAATTAACAAAATAAAATGGAACGAGAGTGAAAACTAAACAAAAACTTTTGAAGTGATAAAACCAACGTTTTAAAACCCAGCTCAGGTGCTAACCCAGTAAAGACAGTGGGTTGGATCAACCTGATTGAACCGGTGGGTGAACCTGAATCGACCCATTAAAGTGTTGTCTCATGTACTATAATTTTGTAGTGGGTGGTTTTGTAAATAATTACCAAATGTGATATTACTAATCGACGAAAACCTAAATCAACGAGTAACCGTATCTCGTATCTAGAAGAACAAAAGAGTCAAATTGGTAGACCGTCTAACACCGATCGAACTAGGCTAAGAGAGTTAATGGGTCAAGGTGTTGCAACTTGTCCAACTCCTAGGGCTCTAATTGAGATTATGACTGAACCTTCTACAGGCTGCCTACGTACCCAAACAAGGATCAAGTCAAACGTAGTTCAAGGTCTTGTAACTTTGACAGAGGTCTCTTCCTTTTTTTCATCATCCTCCCGAATGAGTGAAGTGAGCCAGTATTTATAGCTTTTGGAAGAGAGTGAACTGTAGTTAAAATTTCTAACCACCATTTCTGACGGTGGTTAAAACATTCACCTGTGATAGTACGCATTACGTACCCCAGTCTCTTAGGTGGACCAATCACAAGACGTTTGGGTAATTATAGGTTTGCCACTGAGAGACTGTGACATGGCCTATAAGCCCAAATACGACCAAGTGTTGGCGAGCCTCACGACACCTCGATATGGGCGTTGGCGATCAGTAGATATTCGTTGTCATTAAAGCAATTTAACCTTGGCATTATTGAGACCATCTAGTCTTGACGCCATCGAGGCTACTAGTCTTAGTACTTTCGAGGTCCTCGAACTTTAGTACTTTCGAGACTATGTGACCTTCTACGTCATCAAGGCTCCTTCTAGACGGAAGTGGTATCACCTTCTACGTCTTAAAGTTTCGCTCTAGACGGAGGTAGTATCACCTTCTACGTCTTAGAGCTTCGCTCTAGACGGAGGTACTAGATATCCTTCTACGTCTTAGAGCTTCGCTCTAGACAGAGGTAGTATTTCCTTCTATGTCTTATAGCTTCGCTCTAGACGGAGGTCGTATCTCCTTCTACGTCTTATAGCTTCACTCTAGACAGAGGTAGTATCACCTTATATGTCTTAGAGCTTCGCTCTAAACAGAGGTAGTATCACCTTTTACGTCATTGAGCATCACTCTAGACGGAGGATAGTATGGTCTACGACGTCATCGAGCAACTCTCCAGACGGAGGATAGTATTTCCTACGACGTCGTTGAGCATCGCTCTAGAAGGAGGTAGCATCGCCTTCAACGTCGTTGCGCATCGCTCTAAACGGAGGTAGTATCGCTTTCAAGTTTCAACGTCATCAAGCATCGCTCTATACAGAGGTAGTATCGCCTTCAACGTGATCGAGCATTGCTCTAGACGGATGTAGTATCGCCTTCAACGTCCTCGAGTCTCGCTCTAGAAGAAGGTAGTATCGCCTTCAATGTCGTTGAGCATCGCTCCAGACGGAGGTAGTATCACCTTCAACGTCGTCGAGCCTCGCTCTAGACAGAGGTAGTATCGACGTCTTACATCATCCAGGACTGTCATTCCCCTTCGGGTGTAAATTCATAGCGATGTATCGACGTCTTACATCATCCAAGACTGTCATTACCCTTCGGGTGTAAATTCATACCGATGTGTCGAAGTCTGACATCATCCGGGGCTGTCATTCCCCGTCTAGTGTAAATTCATATCGACATGTTCACCGGGACACATCTCTTTGGTAAACGTGAGGCGCACCTCTAAGGCTCTCAAGAACCCAAGGGATTGTCCCATCTCAGGTGGGCACCCTCGAGTATGACTTAAGAAATATTTCTGCATCGACATCCTGCTGTAAAGGAGTCTGACATCTCGCTGTAGAGTACCTGTTGATATCAGCATCATTGTATATTCATTGTAAGGGTGTTGATCATCCTATGATTTATATAATAAAGGGTCATAACGGTAGCGCACTACCTTCTCCCTATATCTATGTTTTGGTCGTATATTCCTTGAACAAGTTCCTCGAACCGACCGGGGTTCCTCCTTAGGAAATTCCGGGGGGTTATCCCCATGGTTATCAGTAGGGATCTTGCTAAGTGTCGGTCATAATCCTGACACGTGGCGGTCCGTTATTGGGCTATCTGCCTTTACCATATTTCATATCTACAAATTTAATTATAATAATATAAAAAAATAAGACAACTATTCTTTGAATAATGCATTTGCTACTAATATTTCAAACACCATACATATTAGGGGTGCAACTTGGGTCGGTTAAAACCGAAACCGAACTGAAGTAGGTTTGGATCGGTTCGGTTTCGGTTTTGGTTTTGGAAATTCCAAACCGAATCAATTCGGTTCGATTTTGGGTTTATATCTCAGTTAAACCGAAACCGAACATTTTACTACACTTTTCTAAACCGAACCGAAACTCAACATATTAATACACTCTTATAAACCGAACCGAACCGAAAACCAACATATATAAATAAGTG
>JAUPMG010049456.1:0-13953 GCA_031762675.1 Pachysandra terminalis | reverse complement strand
TCCTAGGCTTTTGGCTAGGGTGATGGTCATGTTCTAGAATTTGGGATTTCCATAGGGAATTCCGGTTCGGGACGTGATATGATCACAACTGGCAACTCTGCTGGGGACGTTGCGGGTTTGAATCGAGGTTCAATGTTATTTGGCCAATTTAGGATATGTTTTTAAGGATTTTAGGTCATTTTTCTTTATTATTTTCATTGGTTTGATGTATGATCTTGTGGTTCATCTGACATGACATGTTTTGATGGTTCAATTTGATATGACATGCTTTATGGTTCAATTTGATATTTCATGCCTTAATGTGATACATGCTTAATTTGGTTGGTTTATTATGGTTCAACTTGAAATCCCGATGATGTGGTCTATTATATGGATATGTGGTTCAATTTAATTTGATGAATGTGGTTTAATTTGAATGGTTTGATGGCTTGGTTCAATTATATTGGAATGCGTGGTTTGTTCATGCATTATGATTTGTTTAGATTGGCTTAAGCACACACTTACACTCATAGCCCAATTGCATAAGCCACCCAATCAACCCATTAAATCAAACCCGGATGTGTCTAGGTTCACATGCCTCGATCGTTACTGGGGAAAGCGGGGCCAATAGCATCCACTCTAACCACCAATCCTCCAATGGGAGGAGGCTAGGGAACCTTTGAGCCACCTATTGAGCCGCATTTTAGATAAATGATTGGTTAGGCCACTTCAAGTCGATTTAATCATTTCATACATTTCGAGTCCATTCTGGCTACCCATGCCTTCTTTGAGTTATCCCTAGATTGGGCCCTTTGTTGGGCCCATTAGGAAAGCTTACTCCATGGTTCAGAGTCCATGACCCGAACCTTGTTCATACATCAAGAGTCCATATCTATGGGTCCATGACCCATATGCATTATTAGGATGATTGCCCACCCAATTGCTGTCAAAGTGCTCAGTTCATGGGCCCAGCTAAGCCCATGGACCTAGAAGATGAAAGAAGAATCCAAGGCCCAAAAGACCCAAAAAATTCATATCTAAAGGAAGATCCATGGAGCAGAAGCAATGAAGATTAGAATAGGGATCTTCCTTTTCAAGCGCATGAAGGCCCATTTGTATTTACATTTTTCATTTGGCCCATGAAGGCACCCTTGTATCTCTATTTGGCCCAAGTGGCCCATATTGTAATTAATACAGGGTGTGTTTGGTTGAACAATTATTTTATGTTTATGAGCACCTTAGAAGTCCGGTCTATGTCTCATTTGATCCATGTCATGTCTAGGGTCATACCCACATGGGTATATCCACTTAGGAACCATGCATCTTCATTGGGTCTTATCCATATTTAAATGAAGGCCCGAAGGCCTAAAACCCATGAGAGCCCACATGGTCCAGGTAAACCAAATGGATTAACATGGGTTAGGGCCTTGTCCATGAGTCATTTGTTCATATATGGATCAAGACTCACATGCATATACTTCATAGTCTCATCCATTTATGAAGGAAGGCCTATAGGCCCAAGATCCATGTAAGCCCACATGGTCCAGGTAAACCAAATGGGCTAACATGGGTTAAGGCCTTGTCCATAGGTCCTTTGTTCATATATGGATCAAGATCCACATGCATATACTTCATAGTCTCATCCATTTATGAAGGAAGGCTCATAATCCCAAGATCCATATAAACCCACATGGTACAGGTAAACAAAATGGGCTAACATGGGTTAAGGCCTTGTCCATGGGTCCTTTGTTCATATATGGATCAAGACCTACATTCATGTGCAATTCATAGTCTCATCCATTTATGAAGGAAGGCCCATAGGCCCAAGATCCATGTAAGCCCACATGGTCTAGGTAAACCAAATGGGCTAACATGGGTTAAGGCCTTGTCCATGGGTCTTTTGTTCATATATATGGATCAAGACCCACATTCATATGCACTTCATAGGCTCATCCATTTATGAAAGAAGGCCCATAGGCCCAAGATCCATGTAAGCCCACATGGTCCAAGTAAACCAAATGGGCTAACATGGGTTAAGGTCTTGTCCATGGGTCCTTTGTTCATATATGGATCAAGACCCACATTCATGTGCACTTCATTGTTTTATCCATTATGAGTGAAGGGCCAAAGGCCCAAGATCCATGTAAGCCATGTGGTCTAGGTAAGCCAAGAGGGCTCATATGGATCAAGGTCATATCCATGGGTCTTTGGTTCAATGTCGATCACATTAAGACCCATGGATACATATTGGGTCCTCATTACATAAACGGATACATACATTCATTTTGCATCATGCTCATATCATACCATGAATCAAGCTAAGGTGCATACATCCTTTATGTCATCAAGTTCTTCATGCTACTAGTTCACATGCATCTATACGCATGCATACCCCTTTTGCACATGTAAAAACATGACCCCAACTCATATGAGGTCTAAGCAAATCATACATGGGTGAAGGCCATATGATAAGGATCATCTATCCTAAGTGGAGGCCTACATGTACATCATGGTCATATATCATACATCACTCATGTGTGCCATTTTCATGCATATTACTTCCCACTTATGGTTCATATGCATCGGATAACCATACCTACATGGTGCACATCATGACATGTGTAGGATTGCATACTTTGGATCCATACATGGCCCACTTTAGATCAAAGTCATGGGTATCACACCGAATGGATCTGTAAGGACCGGACCCATTTCACTTAAGGGCTCCCAAATCAATGGGTTTACCTTGAAGTCCTTGGGTCCGTTTGGTTTAAAGGAGCATATGCATGATTGTCCGTGATCACTCACATTCATGTAGGATCCATCCGCATTATACCACTGTCTTTTGGACGAAAACTCTGATGTTTGCATTTTCTCCTCTCAGCTTTTGGTATGTCAATTAATTTAATGTCCTCTTTTTCTACCACCACAGTTCTTTATGGAGTCATCATCATCTGTGATTGATAATAGCGTTGAAGTCTCGACATTTTCATCTGTGGGTTTTTTTCCGAATCTGAATAGATATAATCCGAATGACACTGCTCTCTCAAAATTGATTAAGGCAATGCCCCATAAAGAAAAGTACGAATGGGCTCAAGCCTACCATTGTGGTCGGACCCTATCCCTCCTAGAGGTGAAAGTCCAATGGGATCTCATTGAGGTAGTAATAGGGTGTTGGGTTCCAGAGCTTAATCTCTTTAGGTTTAGGTTGAATGATGTGACCCCCACAATCGAGGACCTAGAAAATATTTTGGGCTTAGTGTTCCAAGGTCCACCTGTCTTCCCAGACATGAAGGAGAGTTACATAAAAGATGTCTATGATTTCTGGGGAATTGATCGGGAAATTGAATTCTTGGACGAAAAAGGCATACTGCTGAGGCTTTCTAAACCATTCTTGGCCAAAATGGCTTTTGCTAGGAAGGAGCACAACCCACAGTTATGGCTTGATGTATTTACCCTTGTGGCCTATTCTAGGATTTTCTTTCCAAGAAAGGATGGGTGTATTGACTTGTCTCTCATGACAGTTGTGGAGCAGGTTAAGCAAAAATATCGTTTCATGCCCATGATCTTATTCGAAATCTTCACTGCCTTAATTGCGTGTGTTCATAGGAAAAAGGAATTTTTAGCATGTGCGCCTTTGTTGCATCTTTGGCTTTTTGAGCATTTTAGTAGAGCACCTCCTCTTAAGATCATGTATTCCTACAGCACAAACTTGGTTTCTTTATTAGCACATCGACAGGTTCATAAGGTCAATGAGGGAAAGAAAGGTTGGTATGAGTACCTTAACGATCTTTCCGAAGATCAAGTGAGATGGGAGGGAACAATTCCAGTAATTTCGCCAGTCACAGCCTTTAAAGGAAAACCTTTCCTAGCACTCATGGATTTAAGATAAGCGAGCATTTATCTACCCCTCCGAGTCTTAAGGCAGTTTCAATCCGACCAGGGCATTCCTATAATAGAAGACCATTCAGATTTTGTGGGGGCATTGACCCATACTTCTGTCAAGCTGAGGAACCATCTGATTAATGCTTGGGGAGATGTTGAATGTTTGAAAAAGTTCCTTTTCCCAAAGCATCACTTCTAGGATTGTCTAACTTGGATAAAGGAAGTGGTAGTGCCTATTGTAGAGCTCAAAATCCCGAAGACTCGGAAGGTTATACCAAAGCTCTCCGACTATAGGGATTTGGCGGCCGAGATATCTGCCTCTCACATTCGGCTCGAGCAAGCTTGGTTTCTAACTCAAGACGAGTTACAAAGGGAAATTGAAGAACTAAAAGGCAACCAGAAGAGAAAGGACGATGATTTTCAGATTGAGAAAAATAAGTTACAAAGGGAAATCGAAGAGTTAAAGGGTCATTTGAAGAGAAAGGATGACGAGTCTCAGAGAGATATTGGAAAATTAAAGAACAACTTAAAGAGGGAGGACAGAGAGAATGATCAACTCAAGCAGTACCTCAAAAAGCACCTGGCTTACATAGAAGATGAGACTCCTTTTTATGAGAGGTTTTTTTTATATGTCTTTGTTTTGTTTAAAACTTGAATTTGTAAGGGGAAATCATGTTTTACCTTAATGATAATCCTTATATTTTGAGATTTTGTTAAAAAAAAAAAACTCATATCCCTCTATTGGCAACACCAGTACATTAATTGGGAATGTCACCCAGGGAAATTAAGTGTGTATTCTCGAGGTTTAGTCAAGAGTGCTACAAGCGTGCCCACGTTCTAATATTTCATCGTTTTAGCGTATTCTCCTAGGATTTAACCAAGAGAATCACTCATCCATTTGGGATCACATCAATGCATCATTGAGTTCTCATTTTGCCTCTTTTGGGAGAGTTCGCTATAAGCCGCCCAAAAGTAGGTCTTTTGTCCTTCTTCTAGGAGAGTTCGCTGTAAGACGCCTAGAAGTCGGATTTCGCTTTCTTTTACATCTTTTGGGAGAGTTCGTTGTAAGCCGCCCAAAAGTAGGTTTTTGTTCTTCTTCTAGGAGAGTTTGTTGTAAGTCGTTTAGAAGTCGGATATTTCTTTCTTTCAACTCTTTTGGGAGAGTTCGCTGTAAGCCAACCAAACGTAGGTTTTATGTCCTTCTAGGAGAGTTCGTTGTAAGCCACCTAGAAGTCAGATATTTCTTTCTTTCACCTCTTTTGGGAGAGTTCGCTGTAAGCCGCCCAAAAATAGGTCTTTTGTCATTCTTCTAGGAGAGTTTGTTATAAGCCTCCTAAAAGTCAGATCTTTATTTCTTTCACCTCTTTTGGGAGAGTTCGTTGTAAGCCGCCTAAAAGTAGGTCTTTTTTCCTTCTTCTAGGAGAGTTCTCTGTAAGCCGCCTAGAAGTCGGATCTTTATTTCTTTCGCATCTTTCGGGAGAGTTCGCTGTAAGCCGCCCAAAAGTAGGCTTTTGTCCTTCTAGGAGAGTTCGTTGTAAGCCACCTAGAAGTTGGATCTTTATTTCTTTTCGCCTCTTTTGAGAGAGTTCACTGTAAGCCTCCTAGAAGTCGGATCGTTATTTCTTTCGCCTCTTTTGGGAGAGTTCGCTGTAAGCCGCCAAAAAGTAGGTTTTTGTCCTTCTTCTAAGAGAGTTCACTGTAAGCCGCCTAGAAGTCAAATTTTTATTTCTTTTTGCCTCTTTTGGGAGAGTTCGCTGTAAGCCGCCCAAAAGTAGGTCTTTTCTTCATCTTCTAGGAGAGTTTGCTGTAAGTCGCCTAGAAGTTGGATCTTTATTTCTTTTCGCCTCTTTTGGGAGAGTTCGCTGTAAGCCGCCCAAAAATAGGATCCTTTTTTATTATACCTCCTCCTCATCGCATCCACATCCAAGGGCATCATTTCAAGCATTTATACATCATTGCATTCACATCATCATTGTATGCACATCATCATTCATTACATTATGCATGCACCAACATCATCTAGGAATACTCTAACAGTTACTTTTCGCTACTGGTTACAGGTTATACCGTTATTCATCAACCAGGAAATCTTTATTATTGATCATCGCTCCCAAAAGACAACATTATCTCGATTGCAGCCCTTATCTTCTTCGCTTGAGAATGGCTCAGGAACTGGATACTTTTGAAGATTTGGCCTTAAAAAAAAATCTCAATTGGAGGATCAAGTTTTGTCAATGTCAAAGTTGTTGGATGCCTTCATGGAAAGCCATTCTGATGCTATCTCTGAACATAATCGTGCATCAACTTCTAGCGTGCCTTCTCAACCGACATTGATCGCTTCTCCGCCACCACCTCCAGTCTTTGCTCCGCAGCTTCCTCCTTCTCCTCCTCCACTCTATGTTCCTTTACCACACACGAAATACAATCATGAGGAGGAGGACGAGCGAAGGGCGCATGAGGAATATGAAGAGAAAAAGTTAATGAGAGAAACGGAGGCCATAGAGGAAGAATTAAGACGAGTACATGGAACAAATGCGCACGGGACCATTCAATTCAAAGACTTATGCATGATCCTGAATATAAAGTTGCCACCAAAGTTCAAGTGTCTGTACTTTGAGAAGTACAACGGGACAGTATGTCCGTTGGCACACTTAAGAATGTATTGTGGGGTGATGTGCGCGTATGGAGGTAATGAGAAGTTGATAATCCAAATTTTCCAGCGAAGCTTATCCGACCCAACATTGAAGTGGTTTTCAATGCTCGATCACATGAAGATAAAATCCTGGGAGGATCTGGCCAATTAATTTATTCAGTAGTACGGATTTAATGCTGAAATCATACCAGACCGATATCAATTGATGGCTCAATCCAAAGGAAAAGAAGAAACAATTCAGGAGTATGCCCAAAGATGGAGGGAATTAGCTGCACAAGTGAGACCCCCAATGTTAGATCAAGAGATGATCTCAATATTTATCTCCACTTTGGGTCAACCATACTATGGCTATGTAGTCGGACAAGTCAATGCTACTTTTGCTTCTTTGATTTTGGTAGCAGATAGAATTGAAGAGGGCATTAAGACTGGAAAAATTACAGACCACCTTGCGGCTTCTAACCAACAATCCGGTACATCTGGTAATGGACAAAAATGACAGTTCAGAAAGAAAATCGACAAAAAGAAGAAGGAAGGGGAAAACTTAGTCAACTTCATTCAGAAGCCATTGTGCATACAAACTGCACCCAATCAGCAAGCTCATATACCATAGTCGAATCAGTCATTCCAACAACTGCAATATCATCAAGCTCCTCAGCAGCCACCATATCAGCAGACAACCCAACCAAACCGACCATACCAACAGAATACTCAACAACAACCATACCAGCAGAATCCAACCACTTACTATCAAATTCGAAAGAACCGAGTGTTTACTCCTCTTCCAATGAAACTCTCAGATCTCCTCCCAACTCTATTGAAAGGGGGTTATATAACCCTTGTCCATCTGAATCCTAAAGCAGCCAAAGGTGCTCGGTATGACCTTACCGTCCATTGTGAATATCACATGGGTGCACCGGGGCACTCTACAGAAAGTTGTGCCATGGTCTCATGAGACCACTGTTGTACCCATTTCAGGAGGGAGAATAGAAGATTTAGAGTCATAGGTTGATGCCATTACAAGATCCGGGATAGTATTGTAGATAAATGATAAACAAGGTGAAGAAGGAAAAGAAAGGAAGGTAGAGGAAGAAGAACTGAAAGAGAAAGATCAAGTAGAGGGAAAAGAGGGAAATGAAGAGTAGCCAGGAAAGGTAGAGAAAGAAATAAAGAAACAGAAGAGAAAATGAAAGAAAATGAGGAAACAGATGAAATAGCAAAGAAAAGAAAGTCAAAAGGGAAAGAAAAAGTTATTGAGGAAGAAGTTGAGGACAAAAAAAGGAATAAGAAAAGAAGCAGGATAACTGAGGAAGAAGCGACTGAGTTGGTCAAGGTCATTCGTAAAAGCCAATATAGTGTGATTGAGAAATTAGGGAAGCTGCCATCACAAATTTCTATATTGGGGATTCTCTTAACATATGAATATCATTGAATCTCCCTATTAAAGGTTTTGAATGATGCCCATGTACTGGATAATATTTCTCCTGATCATTTAGAAAAGATGGTTAGGCAGATTCTTGCACCCAATGTCATCACTTTTATAGAGGATGAATTGGATTTTGACAACTGCGGCCATGTGGAGTCTTTGAACATAGTTATTGTCTGCAAGGGAATGGCAGTGGCAAGAGTACTCCTTAACAATGGATCAGCTTTGAATGTGTGTCCATTATCAACCTTCAACAAGTTGAAATTGGACATGTCTTACATTCGATACGATGGAAGAAAGATCAGAGCATTTGACAGTTTTCGCAGAGATTCTCTGGGAGAAGTAGAGTTCCCAGTAACCATAGGCCCATATACATTCCAAATTGATTTTTTTGTTCTAAATATTCCACCAGCATTCAAATTTCTATTAGGGAGGCCATGGATCCAAACTGTTGGGGTAGTTCCCTCATTACTCCATCAAAGGGTGAAGTATATGGTGGACCAAAAGCTGGTAGTCATATTGGGTGAAAACTTGATAAGTAGGGAAATAACTCTGGATGTCCCTTATATAGATATTGATATGACTGATGAGAATCTCATGTACCATCCTTTCCATTTTGAGTCCGTTAACTATATACCTGAAGGTCTGGAACCGAAGAAGTCCAAGTTATCCTGCGCTGATATAATGATTGGAAGACTTTTTCTCAGGTGGGAATTCCATCCAGGTTGTGGATTGGGAATTAACGAACATGGAATATTGAAACCTATTGAGATGAAAACATCAAGACCATGGTTTGGTGTGGGTTACAAACCTAAGAGAGGAGATTGGGCCAGAATGAGAGCCAAGAAACGAGAGATTCGATTGGAAAGGTATGAATTTCGAGAACCTAACATAGAAAACTTGGGGCATATACCACACCTTGAAAAATGTTTTCCTCGTTCAACTTACACTTACCAACATGACCTCCTGGTGGCTGAGCCATAGGTAGCTCTGAAGCCGAGATTTGTTATTCCAAGAAAGCAAAGCAGGACTACTAGGAATGACCCGCTTCTTCCCAACTTCCTACAAAAGAGCTTCGGTAATACTTCCTCTTTGGAACATTTTTCAGACACAGAGTCTGAATCCTCTTATTATTCTATATACTTGAAGTCCTCCACCACTTCAGCATCAATTATATCATCTCGTCCTCACAGTCTGGAAGATCATTTTTACACATTCTGCGAAAATGTTGTTTCTCTGTATTCGGATGTTGATAACGAAGAAGCACCAAATCAGGCGAACAATGAAACTGATGCCACAGAAGAGGTGAGTGAGTCTGAGCAGTCAGAGAAGAGAAAGGCCGAAATCGTTGAAATTCCTCCCATCAATTGGAATCGGATAGAGGTTCCAATTCAAGATGAGCTCGACCTGTCTTTTCCGCAAGAAGAGCCAAACCTAGATGACACTGTGGATATTAATGCCATCGAAGGAGATCAGTCTCCTTTGAAGCCTCCAATCATCTATAAAAGGTGAAGAGGAGCATACTCTGAACAACTGGGAGGCGTACCCTGTGACTTTTGAAGCGACAAAGGGTGCCCGTGTATCCACAACCACGCAAAAAAAAAATGCCATTAGCTATATCCACTTTTTCTGAGGTTTAGAACTTTAATGAACCTTCGTTCAAAAACAATGTCAAAAAATCTTTTAGGAAAAGACTTTACATTTCCTTTTGTTAAGCATACTATTTTTTAGGAAACATTTAATGAAAAATCAGCATTATCTTTGTATTACTATGATCTTTATAAACATGATGAATAATTTCCAGATGAATATGACTTTGACATAGAACTTGACTTCGATCTCATGGGGGATCGAAGAAGAGATCGATGGCGAAAATGATGTTCCTAATGAATTCAAACACTTGATGGAACGTTATGACAAGGGTGTTCAACCTAATATTTTAGAGACTGTGCCCATTAATTTAGGGACAGACGATGACCATAAAGAAGTGAAAATCAGAGCTCTATTGTCTTCTAGACAAAAGGAGAAAATGATTGCATTCTTAGAAGAATATATAAATGTATTTGACTGGTCGTATCAAGACATGCCAGGGCTCGATCCAGACCTTGTTGTTCATAGATTCCCAATTTTGCTAGAATCTAAACCTGTGAAGCATAAATTGAGGCATCTAAGGCCTGAATGGACTCTCAAGGTGAAGGAAGAAGTGATTGGTTGGTTGCAAACATCGTGCCCGTTCCCAAGGATGGGAAGGTCAGAATGTGCGTAGACTATAGAGACCTGAATAAAGCAAGTCTAAATGATGATTTTCCATTCCCTCAAATCGATGTTTTGGTTGACAATACTGCCACGCATTCAATGTTTTCATTTATGGATGGATTCTCAGGGTATAACCAAATCAAGATGGCTGAGGAGGATCATGAGAAGACTGCATTCATCACACCATAGGGAACTTTCTGCTACAAAGTCATGCCCTTCGGTCTGAGAAATGCTGGGGCAACATATCAAAGGGCAATGACAGCACTCTTCCACGACACGATCTACAAAGAAATGGAAGTAGATGTGGATGACATGTTTGCAAAATCCCGTATTGAAGAAGATCACCTGGTGAACCTCAAAAAAGTATTTGATCGTCTCAGAAAATACAAGCTTCGATTGAATCCAACAAAGTGTGTCTTTGGAGCGACTTCAGGGAAATTACTGGGGTTTATTGTCAGCCGAAGAGGTATTGAAGTAGATCCCCAGAAAGCAAAGGTCATCATCAATATGACGACGCCAAAGATTGAAAAGGAGGTTAGAGGCTTCTTGGGAAGAATACAATACATAATTCGGTTTATAACTCAATTGACTGCAACTTGTAAACCTATATTCAAGCTACTCAAGAAGAACCAGCCTAAGGTGTGGAATGAGGACTGTCAAAAAGCATTCGAAAAGATCAAGAAGCATTTACTAAACCCTCCAGTCCTTGTACCTCTAGTCCTAGATGTACCCTTATTGATGTACTTGTCGATTCTGGACACCTCAATGGGTTGTGTTCGAGGACAACACGATGAAACAGGGCATAAGGAACATGCCATATACTATCTCAGCAAGAAGTTTTTGGAATATGAGTCGAGATACATCCTTCTAGAGAATACTTGTTGTGATTGGTTTGGGCTTCACAGCGTCTGCGTCATTACATGCTGGGGAATACGCAATGCTCATTGCTAGGCTGAATCCATTGAAGTATCTGTTTTAAAAGCTTTTCCTCACTGATCAAACTGAAAAATGGCAAATGTTAGTTTCAGAGTTTACCATTAGATATGTTACACAAAAAGCCATTAAAGGACAAGCCATAGCGGGATCACATGGCAGAGCATCCCATCCCAGATTATCAGCCCATGCATGCAGATTTCCCAGATGAGTCAATATTGTTCATCGAAGAAGATGATGATACAGAGGCCGTTTGGCAAGTTTACTTTGATGGGGCGGTCAATTCTTATGGAAATGGAGTGGGTGCGGTGATTATAAAGTTGGATGGTTCACATATCCCCGTAGCAACCAAATTGAGGTTTGATTGCACCAATAACATAGCAGAGCATGAAGTATGCATCCTGGGTTTAAGAGCCGCTTTTGACATGGGAGTGAGGGAAATTGATATCTATGGAGATTCAAGCTTAATCATATTCCAAATCACGGGATAATAGAAGACTAGGGACCACAAGCTAGTTCTTTATCATGACTATCTAGAGGAATTGAGTGGTCGTTTTGAAAGAATATCCTTTAATTACATGCCAAGGACAAAAAATTAGTTTGCAGATGCGCTTGATACTTTAGCTTCGATGCTAAGCATTCCAGAAGGGATTGATATTCGACCTTTGCGAATTAATGTCCAAAAGAAGCCATCCTACTGCCTAGCTATTGAGACAAGAGAAGTTGATAGGAAGCCTTGGTACTATGATATAGTCAAGTTTCTAGAAGATCGGACCTTACTAGAAAATGCAACTCCAACAGAGAAACGGGCAATTCAAAGGCTAGCAGGGAAATTCTTCTTAAGTGGAGGAAAATTATATAAGAGGTCGCACCGTGAACTTCTCTTGACATATGTGGATGAGGTCGAAGCAAAGAAATTAATTAAAGAAGTGCATGGAGGAACTTGTGGACCCCATATGAATGGAATAATCTTAGCTAAGAAGATACTTCGTATGGGATTTTACTGGTCTACAATGGAAACTGATTGTTGCTTTCTGTAACAACCCGAATTTTTAATCCGAAATTAATCAAGATTAGTAACCTGATTAAATTAGAGATATAGGTAAATCACATTAATCACCAAGTTCAAGGACCAACTAAACCCTGATCACAATTCACTGAACTAACTTAAGAAAATTAAGCGAGTCGGAGAATTTAGCCCGATTCTTCAATTTGACAAATTGAGATTAATTAGGAGTGTAATAAATAAATAAAATAATAAATTAAGCTAGCCGACCAAAATCATCAGCCTCAACCTAATAGAGCGAAGCCCTCTATTAAAGTCATCATACATCGCCCATCGAAAATGATAAGAACCGAAACCCTAAAATGCCCCTGCAACTAAGGAGAATTACGAAATTACCTAGATGCCCTATAAATAGAACACTTAGATATTTTGTTCATAATTTTTCAAACACTAAACCTCTCCTCTCTCTCTTGGTGCTTTGGAGCCCAAGGATGAAACCCTAAGTGCTTGGTGCCTGATTTTCGACGCCATCGTTCCTCCGGCCATTCTCCGACATCAAATTCAACGAAGCCCTAAGTTGAGTATTCCTAACTTAGTATGTAATTTAGTTGTATTTTTCTATTTTGGAAGCTTGGAGTAGGGTAGTAGAAGCCCCATCCTCCTACTCCGAGGTATCAAAGCCATGATAAACCCTATCGTGCTCAAAAATGAACCTCGGACCAAATCCGACCCGCCAAATCCTATAAACCAAACCCTAGATTAGGTGGAAAAGGGGTAAACCCTCAAATTCTCATTATAGACCATAAATTTACAAATTACAAATATAGAAATGACCTTGTGGGAGTGCAACCTCACTCCCCACCAAATTTTAGTGATTGAAGCCAAATCTGTGGCTTCGGCGCACTATTCGGCACACCGAAATAGGTCGCCGAAGTACAAAGGGACTTACTGTGTCAGGACAGCTTTCTTCGGTGCACGTTCGGTGCACCTAAGAGGTCGCCGAAACCTTCTTTAGGCTCGTCGAATGTTAGCTGAAGGGAAAAACTTACCAATCTAATTTGATTTCTCATCTAATGAGATCAAGGTGGCCCACATCCCAAGAAACCAACTCATTTAGCACACTCTGGTGTGTTTCGGCTGGCCGAAGTGGTCGCCGAGACCTCACCGAAGAGCTACAGTGGTCCAATGGACCTAATTCCAAAGCGAGCATATGTATCTCGATGAGTTACACATGTTGGGCCTATTTCCCGGTCTGTTTGACCTTTCATGCAAAATATGACCCTCCAATCCCAAGAATGAGTATTATTTGAACTGGTCGAGCAATGAAGGAATTCGGGATACGGTGTAAACGTAAACCCCGGGCCCTCTCATTAGCCTCATACCATTATAATACACATGTTAGGATTCGATTGAGAGTTATGTGATTGCATTAGCCTTCCTATAGAAAAATCATAAATGAATGGGCCTTTGTGAAGGTTTGACATGATTGGACCCAAGGGGGTTAGGCATGGTGTGAGAGTTCTGACTTAGACTCAGAATGCATTTTATTTCTGTCTTCCCATTCTTTACGCACTCTTAGTTTGCAATTATTTAAATGTTTAGTTGGGTAATTGGGTAGTATTAAATAAATAGTGGTAAGAGTAGTAAATACACTTAAATGCTTTAAAGTCTAGTTAATATGCTTTATGTTTGTATTTCTGTAAATGAGATTATGGGAAAGTGCCCAAGAGATTGTTAGTCATGAATATATGCGGATGAATCATTTGTATGTTGCATTTAATTTATTTAATATGATGTGAATATGGAAGTTGCCTTATA
>JAUPMG010049446.1:0-12420 GCA_031762675.1 Pachysandra terminalis | reverse complement strand
CCCCCCCCCCCCGTACGCAAAGATCATAGGGGACAGATTGTTCGAGCGTTCTGCGACCCCATAGAGGAGGGAGATGCAATCAGAGCATAGTTTTTGGCAGTGTTGCATGATCAACAGGAAATGCGATCTTTGGATTATCATTAGGTATTGGTGGAAGGGGACTCATCCACAGTCATTTTGTGGTTGACAAATGGTCCCCTTGCCTAAGACCTCTATAATAACTCAACTAGCCTCTCAAGCTCTAATTCAAAATGAAAGAAAATGGCATGTTCCTAACAACACCCCTTGATCCACTTACACTACCTCTTCCCCAAACCCTTTACATTCTAATATTGCATCTAAAAATTTTGACTCTGTCCAATCATAGGCCTTCTCAATATCCAAATTAGATAATATCCGCTACTGTATTAGACAGAATGGGAAAAAGACCAGATGGAAAGATCAAAAAATGAACACTGAATCAATGATGCTCACAAAAATGCTTTTGCTCAAGAAAGATTGAATTACAAGCAATATTTGTTTAAGTTTGAAGGGCACATAAGTTACTGAAGATATGCTTTTTGATAGGCTAGCATGGTAAAACATGGTAGCCACTATATAAATATTTTATACACAATATTAATTTTTTTTTTTCTAACGAGTAAAAACTATCTCATTGCAAAGATTGCAAGTTAAAACCAGGAATAATATCCCAAAGAATAAACGAGAAACTTCCCACCCAACTCAATATACATAGAGCAATATATGTATCAATATTGAATGCCCGCTTAAGTCACGCTTGAATGCCTGCCTTTGCCTAGGAATGTTGGCAACAATCATACATATATGTGTGCATACAAACATATCTAAATATAGTAGCTCCCATTAAATTACATCTGAAAAGGATGACAGAGATGTTCGTAACGCAGCTTCAATCTGTTGCCAATAACTGGCATATTACAAATTATTTCACCAAATTTTTACCTAGCACGACAACTCATAGCAATTCAAATGCATTATTTCGTTCCATAACAAATCTGTGCTTTCTTTAATTTATAATGCCAAAAGAAAATGAAATATCAATTCGTATAGATGCAAGATCATTTATAGCTATAAGCATGTGCCAGAAGATTGGAAATGAGAAAAATAACAAATTCAAGATAAAATGCAACAGAGCCAACCTTGACTAAATCGCCAACTTCTTGAACTTTGCAACAAAAAGTCCACTAGTTTGAGAAATCAAAGGATCAAAGCGCAGTGTATAGGGTATCCGCCCAGTCCTACAGGGCCAGTTTTTGGCAGCATCAATTTCCTGCAACTCTGCGAGACCAAATGTAAACTACTGTACTAAGACAAGAAAATAGAGAGTGTATTAACTAATGGCAAGATGAAACCTGGGCAATTGAGCATATTAATGGCCGAATTTACAACCATAAAATAATTATGATTTGTCAATGCAACAAATACGGAGTTCCAAATTATGGACAAGTCCAACAAATTGGTGCTAGGTTGGTGGCTAAACATTTGTAAATTCAAGTCAATGATCAGAAATTATGTGTATACTTACACATTCTAGAATGCAGAATACAGCAGAGCAGTACTCCACTACAATATACTAGGTTCCTTGTTTACAAGATACTATCAATGTTTTTCCACATATAGACACTAAATCTGACCTCTAGGTAAGGAGTTAAAGGTAAAATAGGCTTAAGAAGAGATGCAAGGCAAACTAAGTAACAGATGAGTTTAGGAAAAATAAAAAACATTTTCATCATGAAATTATTCTCAAAAAGTGGGGACATAAATGAAAGCCAAACACCCCTGCACTATATCAAATAACAGGTGTAAAACACCTATTCATTAATGAACCCTGCCATTCTTGAAACTATTCCGATGGTGTAACAGCCATTCATCCCAGGGTAACTGAAGGGTGAGAAGATATGAACATGCTAGCATACAAGGTCAATGCATTTTTTTTTTTGTTTGTTTTGGGAGGGGGGGGGGGGGGGTAGGGATATAATGCCAGTGCTTGACAACTATTCTGAGTACACTAAGGCTGACCCAGAGAAAAGTTCAGTAACCATGTAAAGATTTCCAAATAAGATGGGGAATACGAAGATACAGTGACACGCATGCACGCAGACACGCACGCATGCAGACACACACACACAACAACAACAACAACAAATTCCGTATCACAACTAATTGGGGTTGTCAACTTGTGAGTTATGTTGCATTGACGCTTCTAAATAGGAGATATTCATACACCCACATCGGAAATGAGTCAGATTTTGAAATTCAACAGATTCTGGTATGGTACATAGAGATTTCCCTATGTTTATTGTCACATCACAACTCTTTATTGATAAAGAGTAAATTTCATACTGTACGAGAGAGGGAAATAGTAAATTTCATACCTGCCAGGGAAAAACCTAGATTTGTTAACAGTCAGAAGTTCCAGATTTATTATTTTAAACCTAATGTACTATTATGCCAATGATAAAATGTCATTAAGTTCCTCACATAAGCACCTTATATTTTGCAATCAGAAGTTCGGACAGAACTATTTATATAATTTGAATACCATTTGACATAATCTAAAGAGAGTGAAATTGAAGAGATGCTTAACATACTAAAACCGGATGCAAAAAGGATCTTACCAGCAGAATCATGTTCCGAAAGGAATTGCTCCACGATATTCTCATTTTGAGCAACCGTTAAACTGTCCCAGGCATGTTAAAATAGAAATTATCAATTATTAATTTGGCAAAAAAATCAATACAGAAAAAATACATTGGAAGTAATATAGCTAAAATGAACAGCACCTGCAAGTGCTGTAGACAAGTGAACCACCAACTTTAAGCAATCTGAAACCGTTCCATAATAGTCGTAACTGCATAGCATAAAGATATTAGACTTGATGTGTGAAACCAAGAATCATTTACATTTCATTGTTTGAAGCATTGAACCTCAACCCCCTTTGTAGAAACGACAAATCATGATGGCATACGAACATAAGCCCCAAATTTATAACGGGAATCAAACCTACATCTACTGCTTAATGAGAGGAATCTCAGATACCAATCAAGTAGATCATGAGGACAGCTTATGAACAATGCAGGGTTTCAAGTATCGGCTGAAATTGATTCGACTCGCCCAACTCTTATCACTTTCGAGGGTGGCCGATACGAACCTATAGGTGGAGGTACTGGCCAATACTTATCAAAATGCTTCAATTTTTTTTATGACACCATCCAATACAAACTGACTCATATCGGTTTTGGAGGGGGGCAATTCCCAATCCGAAACCGATACTTTAAACTTGCAACAGTGTCTACATTAAAGAAAAACATAAGTGCATGTACAATGCAACACTCAATCAGTCCTACCTACTAGCTAGTAGATCTGTGTTCGCGTTTGACCAAGTTCTAGGATAGCACCATCTATCTAGCCAAGCAACATCTAGGCAATTTCTCCAATTTGAGATCCCTAAATCCTACAATTGGCTCTAGAAGTCGCATGATAAAATGCAAAAACCTTATAGCAATTAGGTATCAGCATGCAGGCACTTGAGAATAAGGCGATAAAGCTGGTGGTCCTAATTGAAATAAAAGCTGAACAATATATAAATAAAATCCTTTATCCCAACTAGTTGGTGTCGGCAACATGAACCGTGTTTCGTAATCCCAATCTGTCGATTAAAAAAAAACTGAAATAAAATAAATAAATGTTACTTTCGAAAGGGGGATCTGAAAGTACTAATATACACAAGAATATAGAAAAAATTGAATCTTTTCTCTCTACATCAATCTTTTTTCTCTCCATTTAGCCTTCTTCCCTTGGACTTTTCAGTAATAACTATAATTTTCTTGTTTCGTCAATCCTTTTTTCTTTTCTCTCCATTTCGCATTATTCCCTTGTACTTTTCGGGAATAAAGTATGATTTTTGTTTCGCACATTGAATTCAAGCCTTATCTATAGTATTAATTTCAGTGCTAACAGTATAAGCATGGCTTAGTTTTTTTATGTTCAGTGCATAACATACATTTACTGTAACTGCCCAAGCATTGCTTAGGCGTTTTGACTACACTGCTCACATTTCACTGCATTGTTTTAGGTAATTGTATGTAATACAGGAGAAGATTCAAAATAAAGTCCACCAAAGGTAAGACCTATCACTATTCAACATAATAACCTAACACAAGAATTTGAAAATTTAACGAAAGGGCAATGGCAACTGGAAGAAGAAAACGGCAGTGAATTCAGGATTTCTCTTATGAGGTAAATCCTTTCTGAAGTATTATTCTTTCCCTTCTATTGATCAAAACCCTAGACATCCTTTTCTGTCCTTACCTATTTTCATTAAACGGCTATAGTTGTATAGATTCAACTCAATTATTCAAAAGGGATTCAGATTTTGGTAACTTCTTTCATCGGTAAAGTTGGATTTGAAGTAAGTTCCTTCATGAGCCCTTGGAGGCTGACAGTGTCATTTCAAATGAGTTTGAGTTGACAAATTCTAAAATGGTGCAAATATTATTGACAGAAACAGACAATGTATGGTGTTGCATTTTAAATAAATATGCATAAATTGATGATTAGAACTTACAATAACACAAATTCAAGGATCAGGTGTTGACTAGTGGTCCCCCACCTTTTAGGTTTGAAAATATGAGGCTTTTCCATCCCAAATTCAAGGATGTTGTTAAAAAGTGGTGGAATAGTAAGGAGGATATTTCTGGGTGGGAAGGGTTCAAGTTTATGAAGCATCTTAGAGGCATCAAGGAAAATCTCAAAGCTTGGAACAAGGAGGTGTTTGGGTAGCTATCGGAGAGGAAAAATAAAATTTTGGAGGGCGTTCAAGGGATCGATAAAGTGGAAGAAGGTAGAGTGCTATGTAGTGAGGAAAGGGAGTCCAGGAGAAGGTTGAAATTTCAACTTGAGGAGTTGTTGAAAAAAGAGGAAGTGAATTGGAGGCAAAAAGCAAGAGTAAAATGATTAAAATAAGGGGATGGTAACACAATATATTTCCATAAAATGGCCAACTTTAGAAGGAAGAAAAATGAAATCGGGATGTTGGAAATTGATGGGCGATGACTGATGATCCCAAGAAAATTGAGGAGGGCATCACGGGATTCTTTTTCAAGTTATACAGGTCCAAACAAGACCATATTTTTTATCTGAATTTGTTGGATGGTCCTCGTTTGGATGAAAGGTTAGTAATTGAAATTGACAATGATTTTGAGGTTGAGGTTCAAAAGCAATTTGGGAGATGAATAGGAACAAAGTGCCGGGGCCTGACAGGTCAATACGCCTTTTTTTCAAGATTGTTGGGAAATTATCAAAGATGATCTTATGAAGGCTTTCAAGGAATTTCAGAAGAATGGGATCATTAACAAAACCACGAATGCAACCTTCCTTGTGTTGATCCCTAAGATTGTGGGGGCCACAAATGTGAAAGATTTCAGATCTATTAGTTTGGTCATCAATGTGTACAAGATCATTGCCAAAGTGTTGGCAAACAGATTGAAGGATGTTGCTGGACAGGTGGTTTCCAAAAATCAGAGCACTTTCACCAAGGGTAGACAGAGCTTGGATAGTATTCTGATTGCTAATTAATGTATGGTGGAAAAATTGAGAAGGAAGGAGTCGGGATTTGCTCTTAAAGTCGATTTGGAAACAACATATGACCGAGTCGAATGGGAGTGTGTTGAGTCGGTACTTAGGTGGAAAGGTTTCCCAGATAAGTGGTGTCGTTGGATTAGAGGGTGTATTAAGAATATCGGTTTCTCGTTTTGTCTAAATGGTGGTATTACGGGTTTGGAGTCTTCGTCTAGGGGTCTGGGCCAGGGGGACTCGTTCTCCCCTTATTTGTTTACCCTAGTGAACGATGTGTTAAGTTGTTTTCTCAATAAGGTGGAGGAGTTAGGGAAGATCCGAGACTTTAGTATTAATAAAGATCAGGTGAAGATATCCCATCTACAATTTGTTGATGACACTATTTTGTTCCTTGAGGCGTCGGATGAAACCTTTTTTTGGACCAAGTGTATCCTTAGATGTTTTGAGATGATATGTGGGCTTAAACTTAATCTTGGAAAAAGCAGCTTGCTTGGCACAAATGTGAAGGATGAGTTTAGGAAGAAGTGTGCTGGTGATTTGGGGTGTGGGTTGGGGGTTTGGCCTATGAAGTATCTAGGGGTGTCAGTTAATGGAAACCATAGGGGGATTTTGGTTTGGAATCCAATAGTGGAAAAAATGGAAAAGAAGTTGGACACCTGGAAGAGGAATTATCTTTCTTTGGGAGGTAGAATCACACTTATTCAGTCTTCACTTGGCAATCTCCCTACTTACGTTATGTCTATCTTCAAGATGCCAAAATCAATCAGTGATAGAATTAAGAAGCTTCAAAGAGATTTCCTTTGGGAGGGGGGGAGAAAAAAGAAGGATCACTTAGTCAAATGGGCTGACGTTTGTAAGCCTAAGGAAGATGGAGGTCTTAACTTAGGTAACCTCCAAATCAGAAACAAGGCCCTTTTGGGCAAGTGGCTTTGGAGCTTCAATGTGGAAATAGAGGCTATGTGGACGTCCATTATTGCAAGTAAGTACGGAACTCATGCTAACAGTTGGGATGTGAATCACGGGGTAGATGTTCGAGCGGCTAGCCCTTGGAAGGTAATTTTTGGACTCTTTCATATCTTCTGGAAGTATATGAGGTTTTCTATAGGGTCAAGCTCATCTATTCGTTTCTAGTTGGATATTTGGTGGGGGGAGTCCACTTTGTCATCTAGATTCCCCAGGACCTTTTGTTTATCTGTCAATAAAGAATCATTTGTCTCTGATGTCCTTAGCTGGTCGATTCCGGATCTATCTTGGAATCTTCCCCTTTTACGTAACCCTAGATTAATTGACATTGATGAAATGTCTTCTCAATTTGCACTCCTTAATAATGTGATCATTGATGACAGCTTGTCTGTCTCTAGGGTTTGGACATTGGAGTCGTATGGCAGTTTCAACATTAAATCCTTTTGGTCTTTATTGAGTTCCGCTCCCGGGTCGTGTCCCCCTCCTTTCTCTACCTCTTTGCTTTGGGAGGCCAAGGTCCCTTCCAAAGTGAAATCTTTTGCTTGGTCCACATTCTTGTATCGCATTAACACTGCTGACATGGTTCAGAGGAGGCCTTTTATGGCTCTGTCTCCTCAGGTTTGTCATTTGTGTTTAAGATGTGGGGAGTTTGTGGATCATCTCTTCGTAGGATGCAGTTGGGCTAGACAGATTTGGAGCTATCTTTTGAGAGTGGTTGGTGTGGATTGGGTGAGTCCATCCTCTGTCCGGGACATGCTTGATCAGTGGTGGTTTCCATCCCTTGGGAAATGGGGGCAGATTTTGTTTAGAATTGTGTTTTTTGCTGTGATTTGGGGAGAGAGAAACAGTAGAATCTTTGAGAACAAAGGTAAAAGTTTAGGGCGCTTGTCAACTCTATTGTGAGCTTAGCATCTTCTTGGGCAGCTATCCTCCCCGAGTTCACTGTTTTGTCAAGGTTGGACATTACAAGATGTTGGTTGTTTTTGTGCTGATTTGTCATAGTTTTCTGGTCTTTTGGCCTCCCTTTCTTGAGGATTTTTTTTATTTTCTTTTCTTTTTTCTTTTTCTGATGTACATTCTCTTTTCTTCTCTGGCAATAAAATTCTTCGTTATCGATCAAAAATAAATAAATAACACAAACAGTTCCATTACTTTATGTACAAGAAGGATGTAATTGAGGATGCTGCTGCCAATAAATCACAAGTAGGTTGCTCAAGTAAAGATAAGCTCCAATGTGACAAGTGAATAACAGTCGAATTAAAAGAAAAATCTGTAACAATTGAGCCAATCATGCCATGTAGAGCAGAATGTTGACAGATAAGAAAAAAGATGTACAGAGATAAAGCACAATTAAGTTGAGAATATTACTACGTATTAAAGACAAGGCTATGAAGGATGAAATTTAAAAAAAAGAGCCAATTTGAGGAAATCTACGGAAAGCCTCAATAGCTAGCTGATGTGGAAGAGCCAACTGAGATGAAACAGTCACAGCAGATATGACCCAAGACAACACCAATGAGTAGTACCTGGTGTAAAATAAAATCTACAAGACAAGAGGTTGATCAGAAAAAGACACCTGGGAGTAATAAGGAAGGAGTGTATATCTCACAATCTACCTCGAAAAATGGGATATTGCACGGTTGAAAATATTTTGGACAAGGCTTGAAGATAATGATGACAGGAATAACCTATTTTGTATTGACATGGGTACAAGTGTTAAAATCTGACATGGTGCGGAGTGTTGGATTGAAAATTTTGAGAAATTAGGATTCATAGACTTGACAGGATATTAAATAATGTAGTAGAAACAAATTCGATTGGTAGGATATGCTGGATTAACTGATTAAACAACATCATATTTACTGGATTGTCTCATAGGCATATAAGATTTTAATGAGCATAATAAATACTATGTCATCCACTTAGAAGCTTTTAATAGAAAAAAATTTCCATACTTCATGCTAGATGTTAATTTGCGATGCAAAATAAAGAAAGGAAAGCTATGAGTGCAATAACAAAATCTCATGAATGTCGGAGTCTGACACATTTGATGGGTGCATCACTTATTTACATGTTTCCATCCAAAACAACAACAATAATGGTGACTATGTCAATATTATATGGTGATAACATAAAACTCAACCTTATGTGTTCAACTTGATGAGGAAAGAAATCAGAAGTGCAAATGAAAACACCACAGAAAGGTTTCTACACAGTTTAACTTTCTCATCCTATGGTCTGCCTCAGGGAAATAGGACACACTAAAAAAATGGAGAAAAGGAAGAGCTTTGTCACTTATGTGTTCAACTTGATGAGCAAAGAAATCAGAAGTACAGAACGAAAACACCACAGAAAGGTTTCTTTTGTACACAGCTTAACCGTCTCATCCAATGGTCTGCCTCAGGGAAGAGGACACACGAAAAAATGGAGAAAAGAAAGAGCTTTGTCCACTCCTTGTGATTCTGACCAAAATAAGAATAATTGAAAGGCCAAAGCCAAAAAGGAAGGAAGTCCAGATCAATCTGGTAAAACTGGGAGGTTGATATAGGTTAATCAATAACAGCATATTTAAAAAACAAATATAACATATACATTTAAAGTATTTCATGCTTTTATTAAAATTAATAAGGCTAAAGGTATTCTGGTCTACTTCACCAAGTTAGTTGCCTGGTGAGAAATGGCTTTTTTCTGACTCGAGGATAATGATGTGGCTCAAGGTTTTAAATTTCACTGGCATGCCACAAAATTTCGTCATTTCTAGTTTGGCTACACAGTGATATTTCCCCATTTCAGCGAAATTTGGCGAATTTTGGGTGAAATTTCACCAGGCCCCCCCTGACGAAATCAAAATTTAAACCTCGATGTGGCTAATCCAAATCATCCCACTGGTATGCTTCCCTCTGGATAGCCCACATGAACAATAGTTCAACCCACATAAGCCCCATCAATACTTGTTTACCAGATCCACATGTAACAGCAGCCATTGAATCTTAGGCAAGGTTTTAAATTTCGATTTCGCTTATGATTTTGCCCAATTTCGCCGAAATGGGGATATATCACCAATATTTCGCCATGTCACGGAATGAAAAATAGCGACTTAAACCTTGACCCTATGTTATGCACAATAAAGACTGGAGATTTTGAATATGCCTTTTTCATGTGGAAATCCATTGTCCCACCATGTTTCTACGTCAAGTGTTTCACTAGACAACCCCGTATCAAATAATACTTTAAGTTTTTTAACTTTAAACTTTTGTTAACATTTACAGTTATGAAAAATAAATTACATAATGCTAATCCTAGTTAATTAATTTTCTCACGTGTTGAGATTCTTTTCACCATATTACTTTTTCACTATATGACCTGCAAAGACACTCATAAAGTCTACCTAGTGGAGCATAATTTCAACAACACAATGCCTTATCCCAACTAGTTTGGGTCAGAAACACAAATCTTGTCCCTCCATCGCAAACCGCCAAAAACCATATATTTGGACAGATTATGTGTATCCAAATTATTTCAGACTGACTCCATCCAGGTTCCTTTTGGTCTTCCCCTAGCCCTCTTAGATCCTTCAATGTGTACCCCCTCTCCACCTTCTCATAGCTACCTCCCTAGATCTTTGCTTTACATGCCCAAACCATCTTAACCTAGTTACCTATATCTTATCTTCTATTCGGTCAACACATAATGACTCTGGAATATATTCCTTCATTACCTTATTTTTCCTAGTCTTCCCCCACATCCATCTCAACATCCTCAACTCAGCAATGGCCATCCTATGCACACATTGCTTCTTTACCGCCCAACATTCCAATCCATACACCATAGAAAGACTAATAGCTGTCCTGTAAAATTTTTCTTCTAACTTGAGTGGAACATGTCAATCACATAACATGCCAGTAATGCCTCTGCATTTAACCCATCTAGTTCTAATTCCATGTACAACATCCTAATCAATATATCCCCCTTAATGGATAATTGATTCAACACAATAGAATAGATTGCTTTTAGGAATCTCTTGACTATCAATTCTTACCATTGCTTTACCTCTATTATCATTTGTGCTATAGTTACATTCCATATACTCAACCTTGATTGAACTTATTTTAAAACCTTTTTATTCCAAGGTATCTGATAGGTGGTGGTATCACACCCTTCTCAAAGGAACCGTACGTGACACTCTCACGTCATACGGCTCCGTCCCGGAATGGAATCAGGACCTCCCCTTTCCTTTGACCAATGGGTCTGCGAACCAACCTGTAAGATGACTCCTTACCCTTCAGTTTATTATAGAATTCGACAAGTTTGGAAAAAGTCTGGTAATAAGACCCAAACTGTTTCAGGCTTGTTAGAACAGTACGAAGATAGGTAACGTCGTGGGCATCTTTCGTAAGGGCATTTACTACTTCGTACCGCTTAAACGTATACACTTGTTTTTACAGAATTTATATATTAATTCTTCCGCCCTATTCTCAAGTTCAGAAAGTGGGTCCCCCATAAGTTCTAGTTTTGTGTAGACTTCCTCTCCAGTTTGGTCCAGCAAAACAACATTATCTATGAATTGCATACACCAAGGGACCTCCTCTTGAATATGAATCGCAAGTTCATCCACAAGTAAAGCAAAAATATAGGGACTCGTAGTTGATCATTGATGTAAAGCTACTGTTACATTATCTACAAATTGCATACACCAAGGAAACTCCTCTTGAATATGTATTGTAAGTTCATCCACAATTAAAGCAAAAATATAGGGACTCGTAGTTGATCATTGATGTAAAGCTACTGTTACAGGAAACACATTTGTCCTACTACCAACCAGTCAGTCCCTCATACGTGTCTTCAAACGACCTTAATGTATCTAGTTGGTACTCTTTTCTGCCCAAAATGCACCAAACTAACACTCTAGGTGAGTTATCATATGATTTCTCTAGATAATAGAAATCATGTGAAAGTTTTTCCCATTCTCTCGGAATTTCTCCACTAATTGTCTAAGTGAAAAGATAGCCTCCATGGTAGACCACCCTTGCATAAAGCAAAACTGATTTTCTGACATTTGAGTTATTCTTTGTAATTTTTTATCACCATTTTTTCCATAGTTCCATAATGCGACTCATAAGCTTACTTCCATGATTAGGTACAATTCTGGATGTTTCCTTTATTATAATATGTAAGTACTACACACTTCTCTACCAAGCATTTGGCATTTTCCTAATCCTCAAAATTCTATCAAATAATTTGGTCAACCCCAAAACACTGGTCTCTCTCCTGCATTTTCACACCTCAATGGGAATACCATCCGATCCTATGGCCTTTCTTATTTTCATATTGACTAAAGCTCCCTTCACTTCAGGAACCATAATTCTATAGACAGGGCAATGTGCTCTTGACTCTCCAATATCCACATCTTCACCTAAAGTAAAGCTCTTTGTATCTTCACCGTTAATAATTTTTGAAAATACTATCTTCACCGTTCTTTAATCTCCTCATACTTTATGAAGACTCTCAGATCCTTATTCTTAATGCATCTAACTTGATCTATATTTCTTGTTTCTTCTCTCCAAGTCTTGCAAGTTTGTAGATGTATTTCTCACCATCTTTCAGAACTGGCTTATTATATGGGCTATCAAATGCCTTTTTTACCTCACTTATTATCTTTTTGGTTTCTTTTCAGTACTTTTATTTATTTATTTATTTATTTTGTCTTATTTCATTGCCAAGTTTTAAAATAAAGCCTTTTCTCTTTAATAGCTTTTTTCAACCTCATAATTCCATCACCACGTTTCTTTGTGGGATTGCATCTTACCTCTAAATTCTCCTAAGACCCCTTTCTCTACTCTTTTAATGCAATTGGCCATT
>JAUPMG010049435.1:0-13953 GCA_031762675.1 Pachysandra terminalis | reverse complement strand
ATATCCTTATGATACAAACCAAGGTGAGATTTGGTGAGAGAACATATTGCTGTTATTTATCATCATTATTCATTATTTCAGATTTCATTATCATATTATATATTTCAAATCATGATTATTAGATATTATATTTTGTAGTAGCATTGAGTGTTGAGTAAATACCTTATTTTAAAGGTCTACTCACACGGGCGTTGGCTTATGGATATTATGTTGTTGATTTTCAAGTTATTAAAGGAAGATAGATCACTAAAGAGAGCTTTGGGAATGGGAATTCAGAGATAGACTTATAAAAGATAATTTGATATAGATTAGTTAGTTTAATTTCCAAATTTTGTAAAGTAAGGACAATGTAATCAATAAGGTTATATTTTATTAGAACTGTGTATTATACTTCCGCTTATGTTCTTATATTGCTTTCCACTCCCACAGCAATATGGGGGTGAGAGTAGCAATCCGACCCAGTTATGGATCCACCGATCTAAACTGGTTTGGGTCGTGACAAAAGTGGTATCAGAGCCAGGTTCTAATAAAATTTAAAATAAAGGATTTAATACATATAGGACTTAGGACTAGGAATAAAATTAATAAAACATATAAAATAAAGGAAATATAATGGGAATAAGGGAATTAGATATTAGGGAGTGAGAAAAATAAATTTGATTCCTGTTGTGTGCATCCTTATTAATGATTCCGGATGGATGATTTAGAAGTAGGAGGATCCATTAATTCTGGAAAATCCGATGGTTAAGTTATAAGGATGAAGTCTATGTTACGTATATTGGATTACCATATTATTATTGGACATGGGGTCGGTCAGTCGTCGGTGGGACTAAATTCACTCACCGACGGGCGTGTATTTACTGGGCGTGTAGCTCAAGCCTTTTGGCTCCTAACATTTCAGGGGAGTAACATTTCGGTGGGACCATATCATTGCATATAAATGAATTAACCCTTGCATCGCATGCATGCACAAGCTTCCTAGTTATTACATTCTATCTGCACATTGTATTTACTGGGCGTGTAGCTCAAGCCTTTTGGCTCCTAACATTTCAGGGGAGTACGATTCGGTGATTCACAAGCCTTGGTTGGAACCCGAAGATCTCACTTCGAGATCCGTACTGCCCGTATAGGGATTTGTGCCACGGGTTTTGGGTTGTGACAGAAATGTATTCGGTTAAATCCCCCTCATAAGTAACTTCACCGTAAGAACCAATTTGGAACATAGGTCACCAGTAATAGCCGGATGGCCCCTCTCCATTTCGGGCGCTAACCCATGGTATGAAGGGCACCATTTAATAATTTTATGAGTGTAAGTACTCAAGGAATAGTCAACTGTATAAGCCTTCACTGAGTCCTACCCTAATTTAAATGGGACTTTGACCCATGGGTATAGTCAACCCAACCAGGAAACTGTCACGTACCGGATCCAATAACACGATTCCCAATGAGGGATAGCACGGATCTCAAGGTGAGACCTTCGGGATTCATAACTAGACCGTGGATTGCTACCAAACCACAAGTAAAATAAAAGTGATAGATACCTTTATTAATCAATTGATTATAAAGCGGAAGTCTATAACAAGAAAATCAAAGAAATGAACATTAAACAACCAAATTCCATGATTCCTTGGCTTCAGCTGAGCCTGGACCCACAAGAGTCTAAATCATATCCCGACTAAGTTCATCTAACCACAAATCAAGTTATTACATCAAATCTCCCTCAGAAGTATAAACCAATAAACAAAAAGAAAGACATCCAAGTCAACAAGCAGCAGCAACACAGCTAACACAGGTCATTCCTTCCATCCTACAATATGAAAAGTTGCATGAGTCTATGATGCTCAGCATGAGGCAATCACCCATCCTATTATGGAGATCAAAGCACACGATTATTGCAACAATAGAATCATAATAACATTGAATCTTTTAGTATGAGATGAGATGATATGAATGAATCAATCACAAGTTCTATTGTGAATGCAATGAGAGGAAACATACAAATAATATGATGATGCATATTGAATGAACCAAAAGTAATACCTCCTGATAAGTGGACCTCACATGAAGCTTCCCAACATAAACAATTCAAGACATAGTCCTAGGAATTGCCGGAAGTCCCCTCTTCATTATAGGCGCTAACCCTTGGTACGAAGGCTACCATATGGCTAATTTGTGAGTGTACCATACTCAAGGAGTAGGGAACCTATATAGGATGGTCACTAGCATCCTACCCTAGTTTAAGTGGTCCCTTTCAGCCCACGGGCATATAGTTAACCCAAACTGGAGGCTTCGCATAGTTTCTCCGTAGATTTCCACCTTCCAGTTCACTTATCATTTGATATTAGCCTAGTATGTAATTCTTTAAACTAGGACACCAAATGAAGATCAACAACAAAATCTATCCACGTGCCCATACAACTGGATAATCTGATTACGAACCATAATAAGCTTCCCATCATACTATTACAACATAAGTAATCAAACTTAACCAATGAACTAGGAAGTATCACATTTAATCAGCATCATACCTAAGGTGAGATGATGGTTAAAATACCTCAGATCACCAAGATTGACTCCCCGCAGGTAGGCGAGATGTCTTCTGGTCAAAACTTGTTCCCTGAATCCAATATCAATCAGTGGCCTAAGCCCCACATCATCCACCTAGGTAATCCACAAGGTCACACATGTATGTGTTTATCACTGGATCTTTGGTGGAGTGGTCAGTGGACTAAAGCCCACCGAAGTGCTCATTTGAACTAATTTCTAGACACTGTCGGTGGAGTTGTCAATGGACCGAGGCCTACCGAAGGGTCCCTGTCATTTCTTAGGTATTTGGTGGAGTCATCGGTGGACTAAACTTACAGACCAGTCACGTTTTCTGGGTTTCAAAATTTTAACTCCTGGGTTCCGGATTAAGACCAAACAACACACAATCACATGTGAAATACCATAATCACCTTCACATATCAAACACATATCATAGGATTAGCACATCATATCATAAATTAGAAAACATGAAATCTGAATCTCAATTAGAACACTATACTGTTCAAGCAACTTACCTGCGATGCTCTTCCAGTAAAAGGTGGTTTTCCTTTTGTCTCCTTCCATCACCAGATAGGAGAAAGAGATGGAATAGCCTCCCCAATATCAGATCCACGCCAGCCTCCCTTTCCCCCCTTTTAGATCCCTTACCCTAATCTAAAATATCACTTCTAAGGAGGGATTTGGGTAGGGAGAATGACATTTTTCTCCTTACTCCCATCCCAAGGCTAACCATGCACGCCCCTGCCATGCCTATGGTTCCCCAATTAACCCTTGAGTCTAACTTTTATCAGCAACTCATCTAATCAAACAAGGTGGTAGGCCCAACATAACTATGTTCGACCCAGGAATGTAAATTTACAGGGTATGGGTCCTTACAAAAACCTCGCAAGGAAAATCCCATGCTCTCCTACCGGGCTCACATATTAGTCCACATTGTCATAGCATACATGAAATTATTAATTTATGACACATATAATAGTTCTCATCAAAAACTATCCACGCGCCTATACACACGGATAATCCACTGGTAATCATCATAAGTTTCCTATCAATGTATAAAACAAATCAAAACAACATTCATAGTCCATAATCCCAAGTAGCAATCATATAGAGTCGCAACTCATAGACACGGTCAGGTCAATAGGCTAGTCTGTAGGGTAAAGTGTGCCAAGGAGATCAAAGTCGGTACCATGCAGGTGAGACCAAGCTCATTGACAATACATCATTTTGAATGAAATCAATAGATCATTATGCATTCAAAACAATGTTTTTGCAATTCAGAAATCAACTATGGAACCATAAGAGAACTATACAGATAATGAACTTACCATGGTCTTGTGCTTAATTCTTAGGATCTGAAATCACCTTTCTTTTTTTCCTCTTCAATCCTTCTTCCTCTTTCTCTTCTTTTCCTCTTCTTCCTCTCAACTAAAAAGTGACAGCTAGGGTTAGTATTTCTCTAACCTTCTCTTCTCTTCTCTTAAGCTCTCACAAATTCTCCTAACTTAGAATACTATAGATATGGAATTTTTTCTTTTTTTGGAATGTAAGTAATCTAATAAAAGAGGGGGAAGAAAAAGGGGAGATAGAGTTGGACAAAGTCCATTACAATCTGGGATACAAAGTCTCACATGCATCTTTATCTAGGATGCTAACAAGATCCATAGGCAGGCTTTCACTAGCCATTACAACAAGTTCATTAATCAACCCAGAGAGGGATGCCAGGAAGTCAGCTGCTTGGTTACTTTCACAGACAATGTGATAAAAGTGAACCTGTGGGAGTTTTCTCATCTTTATCTGGATGCCATGGACTAACTCTTTGAGGTCCCAAGGAACGCAGACTCGCTTATGAGCAAGGAGGTATCGAACAGCAGTACACGAGTCCGAATGAATAACAAGAGAATCATACTTGTGTTGTATTGCTAATCTCAAGCCAATCTCAATGGCTTCCAGTTCATGGTAGATAGCTTTTTTAGGGGTACGGGAGATGGTATATGCCAGTGAACATACACCATTAGAGTCACAGAACAAGCCACCTGAGCCAGCACCCTGACCATGGCACAGTCCATCAGTGTTAAGAACCAGAAAACCAGAAGGAGGGGCTTGCCAGTGATGCCAAGTAGGGGAAGGGTTGTGGAGGTCAGCAACAATACCCCAACGCGAGCAAAACTCCCTGCTACTAGGAGAATCAATACCCTTTAGAGTGTTACCTTCAGCACGAGAGAGGATCTAAGTAATAATTCTTGAGGTGGTGATATTGAAAGGGGAGTATTCATTATGAAAGGTTTTGGCATTGTGTTCC
The DNA here is from genome assembly GCA_031762675.1 of Pachysandra terminalis. NCBI lineage: Eukaryota > Viridiplantae > Streptophyta > Magnoliopsida > Buxales > Buxaceae > Pachysandra > Pachysandra terminalis. The sequence continues at coordinate 9,104 of JAUPMG010049435.1, read as the reverse complement.
TTCCAGAGAAATTATATAGTAGCACAAAAGGAAAGCCTTTTCATCCAACTCAACGAATCATCAACAGTAAAATTCCTTGAACACCAATCAACCTCACAGTTCCACTCAAGGATGTTTCTGTTATAACCACATTTGCCAAGAACGTTCAGCCAAACGTTCTCCGAGTAGGGACATTTAAAAATCAGGTGCTCATGATTCTCCTCATGAGTTTTGCAGAAAATACACTTATTTGCAGCGATAATACCAAACTTACAAAGTCTGTTTTGAGTAGCTAGATGTCTCTGAACAGCAACCCAAGTTATGAAGGAGTGACGAGGGATGTAGCCATTAAACCAAATCAGTTTGTGCCATTCCACGTTGCTTCCAACCATTCGAATGGAATTCCATGTTTCCTTAAGAGTGAAGAGGCCACTCCTAGACGCCGTCCAAACGACTTGATCAGCATCAGCATATGTGTTTAATGGTATTGAAGGAAGGAGGTTCCAGAAGCTTTGCAATTCAGCAATATTAGTAACTGGGGGAGACCATACGCCATTGTGGATCAGAAGCTTAACCTTTTCATCCAAGGACATGCGATGTGAGTAGATTCGGCAAGAAGAGATCACTTGATTAATAGGCTTGTCACCAAGCCACCAGTCACTCCAAATGTTAGTATCCTCACCATTCATGATGTGGTGAAATACGAATCTGTGTGTTGCAGCCCGTAACCCAAGAATTTTCCTTCATGTCCAAGAAGGTTTTGAAGGAACACGTAGATTCCTAAAGTTCCTATCTTTTAAGAGATAATGGGCAACCCACGTTCTCCAAATAGTTAGGGCTTTGGAAGTTATTAACTAGATATATCTCATGATAGCAGCATTGTTCCAATCCACTAAGGGATGCCAAGCCCACCTTCACAGTGAGGTTTGCTAATAGTCTTCCAGGAGACAGCATGGATCTTTCTCGTTAGGTCGGGACTAGCCCATAGAAACCTAGCATATAGATTCTCAATTGCTTTTAGAAATCTCTTAGGGAGGATAAATGTGGACATCCAATAAACCTGAATACTAAAGAGTATAGTTTTGATGAGTGTAAGTCTACCAGTGAAGGAGAGGGATCGAGATTTCCACCCCTGTATTTTGCTTAAGATGCTATGCAAAATAGGTTGGCAATCCGTAATCTTCAAATGAGATCAAATAAGGGGGAGACCCAAGTATTTGATAGGAAGAGTGCCAATACCAAAACCTCAATAACTGGCTAATAGCAAGCTGCACATTTGGTTCAGTACCCGCAAAAAACACCTGACTTTTACCAGCATTAGCTTGAAGACCAGACAAACAGTAAAATGCATCAAGATCTTCCTTGAGCAGACTGGCAGATGAAGGATCAGCTTGGGTAAATATGAAGAGATCACCAGCAAAACATAGCATACTAATGCCTTGTTCCTCACATCTCGGGTGGTGAGAGAAATTTGGCTGGCTAGTTCTCTTGGATAGACACTAAGCTAGCACTTCCATGATGAGAACAAAGATGTATGGAGATAGCGGATCCCCTTGTCGAATACCCTTAGCACCTTTAAAGAATCCCACAAGGCTACCATTCAAAGCTAATGAGTAAGTTGGAGATGTAATACAAACCATGGTCCAATTAACCAATCTTTTGAGGAAATTCCATTCCATAAGCAAGGCATAGATGAGTCCCCAATGGACTGAATCATAAGCTTTAAGAAGATCAACCTTGATAGCACATCTGGAAGGGCCAGTATCAAGGTGGTAGTTGTGTAGGAGTTCGTGGACAAGCAGAATGTTATTAACAATCCTACGCCCAGGAAAGAAAGTTGATTGATAGTCACCCACAATTTCACCAATGAAGCCTTTAAATCTGTTAGCAATTAGCTTGGATATGCATTTGTAAATTGTGTTGCAGCATGCAATAGGTCTATAATCAGTAACACAAGTGGGGTTAGATGTTTTGGGAACAAGAGTAAGAATCGTGTGGTTGACCTGCTTAAGGAGACAACCAGTTTTGAAGAAGTCTCCAATAGCATTTAAGACATCCCTTCCAACAATGTGCCAAGCCTTCTTGACCGGGCCAGGAGACTTATCATCTTTAAGGCTAAAGAAACATTCCTTAATTTTAGCTTCCGTAACATCCACATCAATTTGGTCATGAGTAGAATCTGTGAGTCCCCTACCAAGATCTTCAGTACCTCTCTGTCCAACCCCTCTATGTCCTAGCAAGTTGATAGAGTGATCTCCAAACATTTTACGGATTTGCATTGGCTCAGTGATGTTATATCCTGTGTCATCATATAGACTCATAATTTTGTTTCGTGACCTGTGACCCAGCAGAGATTTATGGAAAAACTGAGTATTTTGGTCCCCCAAGGTAAGCCATTGTATACAAGATTTTTGTTTAGTCTGGGCTTCCAAGATGGTGGATAGGTGAATGTATTTTCTTCTAGCTTCAAGCTCCTTCTCAAATAGGGTAGCCTTAAGTGGATCAGCTTGTAGGCTTAATTGAAGGTTGATCATCTCAGATCTCAAACTTTGAGTTTGCTTGTCAAGGTCAGAGAATTTTCCTTTACTCCAGGCCTTAAGTCTAGCTTTAAGTTTTTTAAGCTTGGAGCAGAAAATGAACATAGGAGTGCCGCTGATATCATACTTCCACACCTCACTGACACTATCAAAAAAACCTTGTTGATCAGTCCAAAAATTAAAGAACTTAAAAGGTACATTACCTTTGGGATCATCCGGAAACACGCTGATACTCGCAGCTGAATGATCAGAGATTCCAGCAGACATCATCTCCACTTCACTAGCATTGAAGATATTCAGCCAATTATGATCGACCAACGCACGGTCAAGCCTGGTCATGATCAAATCAGAACCATGGCTTTTGTTGCTCTAGGTATAGTAACAGCCCTTAGACTTAAGATCCACCATATCAAGCCTGTTAATCACATCATTGAATTCATTAACAGCCTGCAAAATGATAGGCTTCCCCCCCCCCCCCAATTTTTCATTTTGACTACGAACAACATTGAAATCACATAGTATACACCAAGCACTCGAAGTATAGACCGATTGTAGTTGTCTCCAAAGTCTTCTCCTTTCAATCTGATCATTGTGGCAAAAAACTATAGAAAGATAGAATTCCAAGTCAGTGTTGAGAACTTTCACCCTCATATGGATAATCTGATCACTTTTGCATAGGATAGAAAGGTGAACCTCCTGATGGTTCCAGAGAACCCAGATCCTACCTCTCGTGGAATGAGAGTAATTAAATTCCTTACACCACCTAGGGGCAATGTAGTTTCCACTGATGGAAGAGTTCACACTTTGAACTTTAGTTTCAACTAGTCCCAAGATACTCAATTTCTGAGAGGAGATTAACTTCTTTACTTCCTCCTGTTTTAGAGGGTAATTTAGCCCTCTAATATTCTATACTGTTGTCTTGATCATAGCCTCTTCTTAAGAGTAGCTCCCCTAATGGCAGCAGCCACACTGTAATCATTTCTCTGAACAAGCTTCTTGTTCAATCTTTTTAAAGCCCTCTTGCTAATTAGGGTGTCAGCTCATGTGTTAGTTTTTAGTTCTTTAACATCGGTGAGGAGGTATTTGCTAGCAATAGAAGGACCACAAAGTGTTACCTCCCCTTCTTCAATCAAGTTTTCAAAACAGTTTTCTAACTCAAATTGTGCAAGTCTCTCAAATTGGTTTGTTGTTGTAGTAGCAGCTACCTGTAGACTCATATTATTCCCCTGTAGCATGATGGCAGAAATAATACCCTCAGAAGGCTCTGTTTCTTCTCTTACAAGGCTTAGCATATTCTCTGAATTAGGAACCAAAGAAGCCTGAAAACAATATTCAGGAGCATTGTTAGGATTATGTGTCACACCTCAGATCCAGCACAACTCCCCATGTGGAAAGAGCACGAATCTTAAGGCATGACCTTCGGGATCCAACACTGGACCGCGGATTACGCATCACACAAGGCATGAGATAAACTCAATTTAATTCATAATTAATAGAGTACAAGTAGCGGAAGTAAAACCTACATTATTACATCAGAGTTTAAAAGAATATAAAGTCAATTGGCTTCAGATGAGCCTTACATCTAAATCAAATTTATAAAGAGTCAATATTTATATATAAGTCTTAACAAAGAAATCAATTAAATAAAATAAATCAGTGGTCCTCCTCAAATATCTCCCATCTCAACCTACAGTCATTAACAAACTGCATGAGTATTGAATACTCAGTAAGCATGATCCAGATAAATTGAGACAATATCATAATATCATGTAAGCATCAATAAACCAGTCATAACACAATACACAATTATATGATATGATATGATATGATATGATATGAGATTATGAATGAATGAAATTCAAATGCTCTAACATGCTCAATCAACGAATGCAATATGATGTGTAGAAATGCCTATGTTTAGATGTCGTGCCAAGTGTCCTCGGTAATCAATCCATTACTTTGGAAATTATATTCCAGGGACATCTGACAGCCCCTCTTACTGATCCGGGCTCGTACCCATGGTTCGGTAGCAACCATCTCATCACTCTATCAACCATAAATCAAGTTCCCTTTTTGTAAGACTTTCAACCCACGATGAATAGGCAACCCCCAAATATTTCCATCAAGGCACACATCCACTTCACCTAACCATAGTATGAATGCCTACCCTAGGAAACACAAATGATAGATTCCCGTGAAAGCTGCTCACGCGCCTATACATGCAAACAATCCATTGAAATACATCATAAGTACTCCAATGATGCAACATTAACAATATTAGGATCTTAGTGACAATGTCCAAAGGCTACTTATCCACGTGCCCATACACGTCGATAAACCCTTAGAAACCATCACAAACATTCTACAGTCGATTAAACCAAACTTACCATTCTAACCACCTAATGTCAATCCAAAGTGTTAGAGTCTTAACTCTAATAAAAAATTCTATTCATAGATTAATTTGGAAAGATCAGAACCAAATCCCCAGATAGCTATTCATAAGGATCTATCTAACCTCCCAAGTCAATCCTAGAACATAGCCAAGTCTCTAGTACTCTAATCTAACTTAGGATGTGGAATCCTAATATTGGACAGGAATGGAAGCATTCAGTCTTGTAGGCCTACAACCAACACATCTATCTCATTTCAGGCACATAACCTCACAATTAGGCTCAAAGCCCCAACACGAACCATACTCATCACATTAGGCACATCGCCCCAATGCACTAGGCTTATAGCCTTATATCCATCATCACAGATCACTATGGACTCCACTTTGCTCCCCAAACCTTCCAAGACTCATAAAAAATATCATACAATGATAAGAAGTTCAAAACCTCAATACAGGTCCACACTGGAAACGTCCGCTCGATCGTACTTCTGGGTGCGCTCAACCGCATTTCCGATTGATCTCAATTCCGCTGGATCACATTTTTGATCGATCTCAATTCTGCTCGATCGCACATCTCAGATTGATCGACTTTGCAACCGAACCCAGAAATCTGCGATCTGTTCATTCGTTCATCCGTTTTCTTGTATCAAATCAATACGAAATCTGTTCTAAAACATTTTAACTCGCAAATCTAACATCCAGGAACCCAAAACAATACATTTCTAACATCATACTTAGATCAAACAAATAAAATCCATGAACATCAACGATCACATATCTATGTACTGCTATTCATACATTCATCTTCTTGTAATTCATAGATCATACAAAACATCACATGCATTCAGAAAATCAAGATTTATTAATCACACAAGCATTATGAAAATCATCCAAATCCATCCAAATAATCTACTTACTTGATGGATAATCAACTTGTAGGCTTGAATACAAATCAAAGCTCCAAAATCTTCCGCTAGGTTGCTGACTTTTCTACAAAACACCCAAGTAAGCTTCGACCGTTTACTCTTCTCCCACACACCAACGAACAGCCACCCTCTTTTCTGATTTTGTTCAATAAGTTAGATGGAGATTAGGGTTAGCAACCCTAATCCCACTTAACCCCTTATTCCTCCTTAATCCCTAATGCTTTAATTAATTACCCTTTAATCCCTTATTACCAACTTATCTTATTATGAATAAACTTTACCTTTAATTTAACTTAATTAAATACTAATCAACGCTAATAATAAAAAAATAATTCGGGAAAATTCCTTTAAGGGTCCGGGTCATTACATTATGGTTATTCACTAAGATAATGGCTGCATGCTCATTTGCTTCAGGTGTGCTATTCTCATAAATTGAGTTTCTCACAACAAGTGTTGTATTTTGGGGTTAGAGAGGTTCGGCTCCTCCTTAAAGGTCACTGTACGACTAGTAGACTTCCATACTTTCTTAGATTTAGAGATAGAGCAAGAATTTTGTGAGTGACCAAAACATTGACTTTCTTAGGTTTCCACTGGTATTCTACCCTCACCTCCACATGGGAATTTAAGGTGAGGGAAATGGAAACTCCTTTCATTACTCACATTTCCAAACCACAACTCACCCCATGACCCATGCACGAAGCTTGCATTCTAAACTTTAAATTCTGTTTATTATTTCACTTTATACCCAATTAAAAATTCAATTACACTATGAACCCCAAAAGGTATACTCTTGTTTCAAAAACCACCCAATTTCTAATTCATCTTTTAAAACCCTAAAATTAAATATAAAAAAAAAGACATTAATTTTTATAAATTCTTGTTATTATTTTTAATCAATTATAAATATTCTTTTAGTTGATTTAGCTCATTACAAAGATTAGGGCCTTACAACTCTAGATGTGTGTGTGTAATATGATCTTCATTGCATCACAACAAAGGGTAATGGCTTGGATCTCAATCCTTCTTCTTCAAATTAGTTGACATAGAATGTGAATACCAATATGAATGGGAAAAATATGGAAGGAGAGGTTTTCTCTAGCCTAAAGGAGAGCCAAGAGCTCTCAGATCTAGATCTAGGCCTTGAGAGAAAATCTATGTGGGTCCTTTCGCGTTTAGATCTAGGAATCCAATTTATAGAGTTTCTAAATCTCGCGGCCACCAATCGATCGGAAAAATTGGATGGTCTACCGGTGGGTCCACTAACTTACTTTAATTTGAATTTCAAAATCTCAGGTCAGATGGAAATACCAAATCGATCAACCATTCGAACCGCCAGTAGACCGAACCTTTTAGTCTGTCGCCCGGTAACGCTCAGGGCTTTTAACATCAACTTAGGATTTTCAGTGACCGGTGAGCTATTCGATCGATCGGGGGTCCACCGGATGCTCTGGCCGGTTAACCGAGTGCTTAGCCTGTCAAGCGGACACATACAGATTGCACAGACCAGTACTGGTCTGCTATGCGACCGGCATAGAGGCAGAGCAGTCGGAGACCGATCGGAGACCCTATTCGGTCTACTGGACACTTGGTTGGTCAACCGATGCCCCTAGGAAAGCCTAACTTTACATTTCTATTGCCAGTTTCCCAAGGTCCATCAACAAATGCTATCGACCATCTGTGGGCAATCTTTGGTTATCCGGAATCGCATTCAGATGGCCAAGGATCGTGGAGTGTACCTCAACTAGTAGGGTTACTCCAAGCTCCCTTGAAACAAGTCAATATAAAATGAATAGTGTGTTTCTAGGGGTTGTCTAGTGCATGTGTGTATATACCTTTGGATAGGGGACAAATTCCGGTCGTTGCCTCATTGTAGCTTGGTCTTCCTTGAATCAGTAACGCTTGATCTTCAATATGCTCGGTTACAAGCACTCAAGGACTATGTCACCACATTGACAAACCCGGAGAATGTATAGAAAAGATCCCATGACATTTACATTCTCATCAAAACCTCTTAACTTAGGAGTTTTGGAACCCAACCTTGATCTCTCTAGGATCACACCCACTCATGCATATCTCAAGCCCTGGTCACACAGGGACCTAACACATGTCACATGCATAACTTATGCACTTCCGGTCTACATAATCATATTCAACATAAACAAGTCATTCCTCAAGTGAAACCCACATTACATACTTCCCATGGATCAGAACACACAATATCATTTCACAGCAAACTACAGATCAAGGCAATTGTGTCACTTTGTTGCAAAAATCATTATTTACACATTATTCTGGAATTATAACACCCTACACAACCTCAATAGATCCAAATATCACTATCCACAACATTTCATGGCCATTGGCCAAATTCACAAAATTTTGGCATACCGCTGATCTTGCCGTTAGTCTGCCATGCAGACTCGGCAGCCACGCTGTATGCCGCGTGAGTCGGTAGCCTAACCTGAGACCGCGTCTGAGTGGCTCAATGTAATTACCTAAACTCTTTATCTAGGATTTCACCTTTTAATTATTTAATTTTCTGTATTATTTAGTATTTAATTTCATGTGTTAGTTAATTAATTAGTATTTGGGGTTAACTGTATTATTACTTGTGTTGTGGGGGTTAATTTGTTATTGAAGATAGTTGGGGGTTAGAGAGGGAATTAATTCCTTAAATTTTGAATTGGTTTGAGTTCAACGCACGGTTGTGCGTTGAACTGGTATTGTGGAGAAGTGGGGTGTCGTGTGTGCTAGGTGGCAACCTTGTGAGGATTGTGGGAGAGTTTGTAGGGGAGGCAACTCCCTAATCCCTCCATTGGTTGGTTCGTCCAAGAGGGAGAGAAGAGAGAATCGGTTTTGATCTTTCTTGTTGCTGTTTGGGTTGCAGAGAAGGAGTGAGGAAGAAAGTGAAGGAGTTCGGCAAGTCTTCATCGTGTTCTACAAGGCATTCATGTAAGTACATTACCTGTCTAATTCGTTTATAGATGTGAGCATAATAGGTGAGTTTCTGCTACACTAATCAAATGCAGTTCAGATGTGAATTTATTTCCATTTCAGATCTGATATTGAATATGTTTTCTGGTATGATATGGTATTTGCTTTGGTATGTATTGAAAAACCCAAGTTTAGTGAACGTGATTTAGGCTTTTGAACATATGTATTGAGAATCCCTAAAACTACAGTGTACATGTAGAATCTACCGAGAGTCCTATAGCCAGAGATGGCCTATGTTATCCTAAGGGATACGTAGTTGGATAGGTGGCGATCAGC
>JAUPMG010049403.1:0-13955 GCA_031762675.1 Pachysandra terminalis | reverse complement strand
CATGGATTACATGTGGTAATCATAATTTCTGTTGCATGAGCATGCATTGCATACAATTAAAATCTGACTTGCATCACATTACATATTTATTACATGTTATTTGCTGTGTAGTCTATGTATATCATTGGAGAATTTCTTTAACCCTATTCCAATCTAAAATACTGTTTAGTTGTTTTACTTACTGGGCTAAGTGTATCTAACTTCAGAGAATAATGGAGAACAAGATGATGAGCAAATGTACAATGAGATGGCTAGATTTGATGCATGCGTGGAATGAGTTTTACTTCGATTTTATTTTACTTTTAGTTAGATATCATGTATAGGGATAGGATCTGATTTAAGCATGAGAATAGGTTATACTTTTATTTTATTTTTTTCTGTGATTCCTTAGATGTTTTGGATGTAATAACTTAGTTATATTCTGATTATTTCTAGTAAAGTTAATTTCCTTCAAGTTTTATTTAAATTTATTAGTTTGGCTCTTATATTGATTACCACTCCCGATTTCGATTGGGGTGAGAGTCATAATTCAAACATGAGGGGTTCAACGTGAATTCCTTAAGTTTGGGATGTAACAAGAACTCTCTTTTCTTTTCATCACTTCTTCTGACAGAGATTTGGATTTGTTATTAGGGTTCCATACAAAGTCCTAGGTCGATTGAGTGTGGATTGCATTGTGTGTGGTTCTAGTAATAACATATTTCGACGTGGGACGTTTTGGGTTCGATAGAGATTTTCCGCTACAGATTCGGGTTCGTGTGCATCCAGGTACGTGATCCGGGTCGTCTACAACCTTCAAAAGGAAAAATGAACGACATCATCATATCACTTGCATCGGCAATGCTTCAAATTCCACATATGTATATAGGGTGACCTCATGGTAATAAAGGCACCCCACTATTAATTAAGATCTTTTTAAATGTAATGAGATAAGAGAATAAGAATTCTGAGAATAGTTAACTTATGGTATTTTTTTTTCCCAAAAACGACCTTGGCGTTTTACCTCCTGACATTATGCGAACGCCATCGACAAAAGGGAACATAATGTTGATGTTCATTTTTGTCAAGAATGTCATGTCATTATAATGAGGTGATATGGAGGGTCCCGAGCCACATCATTACCCATTGGACTGTAGTTTGGCATATAATTGGGATTTGAGACATTAACAAGTTTTGTTAATTTGATCGAACAACGAATTGAGATTTTGACAACCTCATTTGGCGTCCCGAACTTATTGGTAAACACCGTGAAAAGAGTCAGAATGTGCCTTTATTAAGTTGTAAAATTACAAGAGAATTAGAAACTTGCAAAAAACATCGCCAAAACCGAAGTCTTGATTGGCAAGCACCTCTGCACTTTTTGTTACTAAGGTGCCTGATAACCCCAACATGGGTGGGCGCCTAGGCCATGCCCAGTTTCCTGGCAACCTCGACATAGGAGGGCTCGTAGGCCCAGCTAACCCCGGCATGACGGGGGGTGTGTGCCCAAGCCAGAAAGCCTAGGCACCTAGGCCTGCTGAGCACTTCTAGACCCCAATAAAAAGGGTCTCGGCAGGATGAACTTGTTCGTGCTGGAGCCCGTTTTTGACATCTCGGAGGTCTAGAAATGCCCGGCATTTGTATGAATGAATCATTGGCATTGAATGAGATGGCCAACTGAGGATTGTGCTCGGCACGACACGATCAAAATTATGAATTAATTGGTTAAGTACATTGACAAATTATATGTATGTGATTTGCAGGAGTTTGTCAGATATGAGATTTTCATCATGGGCGAGAGCCCGTCAGAGGGGTTTCCAACGTCCTTAATGTATGGTAGATACGGGCACGAGTATTGGCAACCGCCGAGCTGGACCTTGGCATGTCGAGCTACGTATGGTTTGACGAAATCGAGTGATGATGAGATACAATATCTTGAGTTGCCATAAATAAATTACCATTAATGAAAGAGTTTAACTGACCATTATAGCACATATTAACTCAAAATGTGAGAGTTACCATGTTAATGAGGTGGGTAAATAGGTTGCTGTTACAAACGAGAATGATTGTGACATTTTTCACCATCCTATAGATTCTCTTGACCTATATAAAACTTAGGAGGGCTTAGGCCAAAAGAGAGAAAACAAGTATTGGGGTGTGAAGACTATTGTTATTTCCCATTGTGCTCCACACTTAGCTTCAGACTTAGGCAATTTCTACATAGACTCTCAGGCATACTTGAGAAAGATTCTCTGACATATTCGAGAGAGGTTCTCCAACATACTTGAGAGAGAGAGAGAGAGAGAGAGAGAGAGAGAGAGTAGTTGCAAAAACTTGTAAAGTAACTCTTGAAGAGGCATCGATCCGGACTTGAACATATTTCTTCGCTGGGTTTGGGTCGTAGCCGTAGCCTACCTTCGACACCTTCTCGACCTGCTCTCTCATTCTCGGTTCAAGCAAATGTCTTAGGAACGATTATATCATAGCGGTTTAGGCTCGGATCGGATCTGATTACCTCAAAACCGAGACACGTGGAATAACACGTGAACATCCTTGATCTACATGGATAGTGTTCATCAAAATCCCACCTACATGTACATATATATACACACACTAAAACAATAAAACATGTACCATAATAACCCGGTGGGTGAAATTGGTTAGCCTTGACTTGCCCCGTTTATTTACGAGTTGAGACGTGCAACCCAACTTGACCCACGAGTTAGAAGTTTGAACCCAAACCTACTAAAATTCAGGCAAGTTAAAAATTGCCAACTCTACTTTGGTGCAAGTACAACGCTTCAAAGAGATCTACTTCTCTACATGTATATTTGGTCAACCCTAAAGTCCTAAATATATACCACATAGTATAAAGACCTCACATAAAACTAACATTTTTTTTTTGTTTTAATAAAAAACTTTCTATAAAACTTAGAAACCATTAGAGAATAATTGATATATATATATATATATATGTGTGTAAAAATATTGTGCACATGACTTGGATCAGCATATTATTCTACCATATGACAAAAACTGTCGCATCATAACAACCAATACAGCTGTTGTGAGATACAAAATTGACATGAACAGTATCGATTATAGATTAGTGAGATCATTCTTCTATGACAAAAAATGTCCTATCACCCTATAGACTAAGTGAGATCATTCTTCTGTGACAAAAAAAAATGTCCTATCACAATAGCTAATAGAACTGTTGTAACATAACAGAATATTTTTATTAATAAATATACACAAGAAAAACTTTTCATATCTATCTTCCCGTAAAAAAAAAAAAAAACACTTTAATTGGTTATGTTATAAAATTGATAGCGATAAAAAAAGTAAATTACAGTGATACCTCTTGGATTTAAGATAATGAAAACAAGTACCCTCTCAAACTTGGTCATTAAAACCAATCAAACCTTGGTCATTAAAACCAATCACTACATAACGATCTTTAACAGAAATAATCATTTAACTATAATACCCCTCTATCAATTGTCACATTTAATTATATTAAAAGAATAAAAAATTAAATTACTAATTTATCTTATGACAAGTAAAACGAGTTAAAACTTCAAACCGGCATGTTTTCAGACGCTCAAATTTTGAAGCTGAGAAACCTCCTTTTCTTTTTTGGGTTAGATTTATATCGTAATTATTTGTAATTTTATCAACTACAAATATTAAAGCCAAGAAAATGCGAAACTTTTTTTTTTTTTTCTCATTTTTCCCTGTTCACATATTTTTCTAATGTTTTTATTAGTTACATAAACCCAAAGGAGTTTGCTTAGATACAAGATTTGCAACCTTGTTCTATACAAAGGTAACAACAGTAAAATGCTACATTGTTTTGTTGGTTAAATTGGCAATAGTTCCGGCAAGCTCATTTTTCAGCGAGGCTGGTGGATGCGTCGGGGGCTGCATTTTGGGCTCACATACTGGACCGGCTTCTCCCGGAATTTCGCAGTCTCCATCGGATGTCTAGGACTTATATCCTTAGGAGATTTCAACAGGCTCAGGTTCTTCTTCAGCGCATCTGCTTCCATCTCCAGATCTGTCTTGGAAAAGATGAAACAAAATAGATGTATAAGAGCCAGAAATTCTTTCAAGCTTCATGTTATTCAAAAGAGGTCCCATACCATTTGGGTGCTGCATCTCTTTCTTCAATTCTTCAGCTTCGGAAGATTGGACCAACTCCTCCAACTGAGCCTCCAAGTTGGGGAAGTCGTCTTCACTGATACCTAGGTCAAATGATTCAGGCAGCAAATTCGCAACATCGTCTTCGCCATTGCTGTCAAAACTCTCCTCCTGATGCTGGTCTAGCCAGTAGTCACGGAACCACGTTGAGTTCTTCACTAGTTCCCACCATTCTGGCGAGAAATCCTCTACTTGACGGAACGCCGCAGGTATAAAGATCGGAGCATCAGGGTTCAACTTGGATCTTCCTCCAGATACTAATGCCATTGCTACTTCTCAATCAACTTTTATCCCCGCTACTGATCAGTACCCAGTGTTCTCTGTATATACGAAAAAGACATTATTAGCTATGCTCCACAAGCACGCAAGGATTATAATTCAAGATTCATACTGCAAATGATAAACTCGAAAGCATCCATTCTTATATTCTTGAAAAATGGGTACAAAAACGAGATCAGATGTCTGTATTATGGATTACTCTCCAGAAGCAGATATCATGGCAAAAGGAGACCAAAAATTACACGTCATAACACCATATGAAACGTTGATGTTATTTAAAAAAACAAATACTAGCTAGCTCATAGAGTTCAAGCTAACTTGGAGATTGACCAACTCAAACAAACTAACTTCCAGATACTAATGTCATCGCTACTTCTCAATCAACTATTATCGTGGCATTTGGCATTGCTTCTATAAGAACTTATTGCAGCTTATAGCTTATACGAGTACTTACTAAATTTAAAAACGTGTTTGGCTGGGCTTATGGGTAAGTGTGTATCCATAAGCAGTAGAGGAAGGCAACCCAAAAGGAGAAGCTGTTGAGAGCAGCTTCTCCCAAGGTCTTCTGCGTTAAGCTATTTCACAACTTTAGTAATATTTTTAAAATACCTATTTTACCCCTAAACTTTCATAAGCACTTGAATAAATGTTATTTTTTAAACTTTAATAATATTTTTATAATACATATTTTACCCTAAACTTCCATAAGCACTTAAATAAATGTTTTTACCAAACACAATTTGCTTCAAGTAAGCACTTATTGTTGCTGTGGATAAGTGCTCCCTCCCATTGAGCGACTTATCCAATAAGTGCTGCTGATCCATAAGCACAAGCCAGACCAAACGCCACCTATCCTCGTTATTGATCAGTACCTAATGTTCTCTGTATATGTGAGGATTATAATTAAAGTTTGATAAACTGTAACAAACAAACACAAAGAACATATTGGTTAAATATGGGTGCAAATTTTAGATCGTATGTCTGTATTACAGAATACAGATTAAACTCCAAAGCAGATTTCACGGCAAATGGATAATGATAATAATCGTACAAGCAATAAGACCATAAGAATCAATGACATTGGTTCATTCAATACAGTTCAAAGAACTTCAGTAGTTAACCAACTCAAACAAGAATGAACTACTTATAACAATTAAATGCACTGTTAAAAATTATCGTCACAAATCAAAATGAACAAAGGAATCCTACGATTACAACTCCAACCGTTCTAGAGTCCATACAGTCACACATCTGTCCTAACACCATTAAGGATATACCTAACGATGCAACAGATAAAAAATGTGCAGTCCACTAACTATTGTACATCATGCCACATCAAAGAGAATATCACACATCATTCAATAATTCATGGTTCAAGTCTTCAACTTTGCCAAGAGTCCAGCAAAAGCATACACAAAGGGCAACACTTGAAAAATCTGCAGAAGGGTATCAAAGAAAATCCTTATGTAATGTTCTACAAATACGAACTTGTTCGATTGAATAAACCTAAAAGAATAATGAAATCATCATATGACGCTGATTCCCTCACTTAGGAAGATGAACAAGCAAATTGCTTGACAAGGAACACATATTGAAATGGACCCAAAAAAAACAAGATTTGAGTTGGTTAACTACCAAGCATGGTGTAAAGGATAGGCCGATCCAAAAAAGGCAACTCACAAAACTAGCAAAAGATCTAAAACCACTACCAAGCATGGTGTAAAGGATCGGTCGATCCAACACAGGATCGGCTCGCTATAAGTCAGAATCCCATAGTTCTGTAGCACAAGCGACTATTTTTCTATATTGACGTTGTATCAATTTTATATCGATACAAAAGACCTTCAGCATTGGGTGCATTATCCCAAGTTGCAACAAAAAAACAAAGATATGTTAATCTGTAAAAGGGAAAAAAGATACTTCTCTTCCATAACAGACGTATCAAGCTTCAAGTCAAGAAAAAAAAATTCACCATGAATATGGTCTTATATACATTCAATGCATGCTGCTACTGAAAATATTTCTCTCAATAGATCAACCTATTCCACCAAGACACTATAGCATTCTTTACATATCATATCATACCTCTAGAACTAGCAAATTCTGATCAACTATCACACATCCAATCAACATTAGATCTACTAAATTTCTTTTTGGAATTCAACTTTCTAGAATATAAATCATAAATTATGGGTCTTCAAAATGAAAGAACGTGATATCTGCTAGCTAATGAATCACAATTCATCATAACAATAAGATCTTTCCCCAAAATCTCAAAGATTTTCAGACACAAAACACACCGATCACAAGCATTAACCGTCAAAATGAGCTATAACAGCATCAATTATCACATATCCTTTTATTTTAACTTAGATTCAAGCAACCCCTCCAAAACATACAGATCGTTAAATATCAAAACCTCCCAGATGAAAATCTTGATAATAAGTTATCACATCTCTGAAACCAAACTTAAAGATATATCCCCTTCTTCAAAAAATCCTTTCAAGATCTTGAAACAGTACCACTCAAGATCTAAAATAAAAGCCACAGATTTTGAATCGAAATCGTAAAAGCAACACATCAAAGAATAGATACCTCAAACGATCTTCAGATCGGATGCTAGATAATCAAATATTTCAACAAAAATACAGATCCATCACTATCTAAAAACTAAAGCTTCATAACATCCTTTCCAAAAAAACAAAAGATTCTCAAGATCAGATCTCATAAGAAGAAAAAAACTTCGAAACATGAACGAAACAAAAATCCAACCAACCTACCCCATACATCTTCTTCAAAACCTAAGAACACAAGCATCTACACCATCAGATCTTAGATCAAAAACTCTAATTGATCAAAATAGCAAAAACAAAACGAAACCAAATCAAAATTATCCTCCAACACCTGAGATTCTTTCGAGTCCGAACTTTACCTTCCAATCCCAACAACGAAAGTATCTCGGTAATCGAAACTTATCCCCGACCGTATTCGTCCTTCCAGGCTCAGAAATGCCTAGTTATATATAGTCGTAGACAGGTATCCGAACCTGCTTGCTCCGGAAAACCCGAACCTAATGGGTAGGCTATAGCCAGTAGCCCACGATTTTGAATGGCTTATTAGCCGGTCATCCGGTCAAACTCGTGCTTCGTTTAACGCGTAGGCCCCGTTCAAATTCGTGCTTCGTTAGGCCCAGATTCTTAACCAAATTATTGAAGAAGTTCAATTAACGGTTCAGATAAAAGATTGTTTGATCGAGTGGTCAGGAGCATCCGATGGAGTTGATAATCTTTAACATGGTTGAATCAGGGATGTGACCCACCAATCGTATATGTCCACCTTATGGGTAGCAGGTAGGTGGAGAAAGCATGATTAATTTAACACGACTAGCATTATTTGGTCAAAATAAAAGTTTTTTTATTTATTTTTTATTTATTTTTTATTTCCTTTAATAGTAAATGGGTCTACATGTTATATCATTAAGATCAAGGATAAATTGCATTGACCCAGATAAAAGGTAGGGAAGTATGTTTTCAGACCGTCTAAACCGTCGCGTAGCCGTTCTGTCCTAAACCGTCGCGTAGCCGTTCTGTCAAGAGCGTTCTTTGTTAACTTTGACATGTAGAAAAGACAAAGAGAAAGGGGTAGAGGGAATGGTGTGTTGCAGTAACTGAAGGAGGTGGTTGGAATGCAATAACAGAGCAGTAAAACCTCACAGGTTAAAGTTATTCTCTTTCTCTTTCGGTGTCTCTACTCACTGTTGTTTCAGGTTTCAGAGTTTTTTGGTTTTGATTCAGATCTTTGATCTCCAATCCTCTTCAATGGAGGATGGGTACTAGTATTTTATAGAGAGTTTTCCATTATCAGTAGGACAAGTGTCACTCGGCTAAGCGTTTAAAGGAGGACACTTGAGTGCTAAGAAAATCTTGAGTGACATGTGGCCTTAGATAATATCTTGAGGGACGCGTGTACTTCAACAAGGGTAAGTTACTTCTAGAGAAAGAGACCAAATCATTTCAAACCTTAAAAACTGCTCTGCGAAAGGTTGCTTTGGAACTTGAGCGACACAAATCAGGAGACGTGTGTCACTTTCACGCAAGTTCCAAGAGCAACGTCACCATCTTCTGCCACCTTATCAGATAGGACAAAACCCCCTTTAGATAAGTTAGAAAGCAAATATTTCATAAGTCGGTGAGGTTTTCACCATGTTCTTTCCACTCTGAGAATCCGTCTCAAACAACCTTTTCAGGGAACAATTCAATGTATGAGATGCTTGACTGAATTTGTATATTTCGAAGGAGAACTCCCTTTGGCGGCTATCTTCCTTCTAGGAAATCAAGAATTGCTGTACCCTTACAGGGTGATCAATGTATTCTTGAATTACCCATGTAGAGAACTCGAGGTTGAGTGTCTCATCAGGGATCTCGTTTTCATGATCAATCGTCTCAGTAAGGAGGGTTTTACCTTGAAATCCATTAAGGTTCATAGCTACAGTAACCAATCCGAGTGCCTTCTCCTTGGATGAAATCAAAGTAAACATGTGAATTAATATAAGGTGAAGTGAGAGGATGTTCTCAAAGTCCGGGGGAAACCTGTCTTCAGGAAGTATATCTGAAGACGGTGTGCTTTCAACTTCTAAAACCCTTTCCACTGGGGATTTGCTTTCTGGAAGTGAAAGTCCCAATATATGACTCGAAATCAATTCATAAGAATGAATGAAAGTGACTTCGAGTCCCAGTTGGTAATTCAGATGCATAAAAGACAGCATTCGAGGGGGTAAACCCAAGTCAGTGTCCTTCGAGGAGGACAAAATTCAGAGGCGAATTTGAGTCCCAGTTGGTTAGCCTCGAATTCGCCTCAGGAGAAAGGGATATTCCTCCTTCAAATTCACATTTTGGCAGGAGGAACATACCTCCTTTGAATTCACCATCTGGAGGTGGTTAGCCTAGAAGGACTCCCTTCGAGATTGTCCGTCAAAGTTGTCTCTCAGATCTGTCCGTCGAGGTTGTTCCTCGGATCTCCCTTAATGAGAAGGAATATACCTTCTTGGTGATCCTTCAAAGCAAAGCATACAAGTGATCCTTCGAAGTCTATGGATGTGATCCAAGTATGACTCCTAAGTTAGAAGGTATAGAAAGTTCCCTCGAGGATCTTTCCTTGAGTGAAAATACATTTAAAACGTAAAGGCGTGTAATAAAATCACTCGAAGTATGTTCTAGAGAGCAAATAGATGTGACTTCGAGGATCTATTGAGATATTAATTATTTGAGGAGTCTATTAGGGGAAGTATGCCCCTAAATACGTCCTCCAAGGAAAATAATGTCCATCGAGGGAAGAGTGAGGTCCTCATTCCCTCGGGTGCCAAGTAGGCACTGTGTCTCAGGAACATTAGTCATTTGTCTCTTGAATATTTCGAAAGGAAGGAAAGAACGTGTTTGTTGGGTTTGGGACACGTGGCGCCACAAGATGGAACTCAAAAGGATTGCTTCTCTGAGAAGCTATTACTTTTTTTGGTGAAAAGAACGGTCAGATATCTCAGCTGTTTCAAATCTTGTCTTTTCCCCAAACGGTCTAATTACCGTACGCAACTGCTGATAGCTAGCACGTGAAAGGGACAGTTGTACAGCCGTTACGACTTTATGAATGATTCAGTGTGTGCGGCTATATCCAAAACGTGTATACGCGTTTTTAAGAAAACGCCACGTAGAAAGTGAAGATTAAATTAACCCGCTTGATCACCAATATTAAATAATTGTTGAACATCCTATACATAAATAATTACATTATTTTTTATATAATTGGATATAACTGGGTTGAAGGGGTAGAAACCTGAATCCAAGGGTTTGAGAAACCGCAGTCCTAACCTATCCAACAGGTTTAACCTATCCGGTTAGCCTCCTTGATCGACTCGGATCCCCACTTTAGATAAAAAAAGACCATACTTATTAAAAATATGGATGACTCTTCTTTGAATTAGAAGATAGAGATATATAGAAAACTCCTTCTCTAGTATACATTCCATGTTTTGGCTTCTAGAGAATCCCTCTTCTCTCTTGGACATTCTTTCTCCGACCCCACTCAGAGATTAACGTCAACTAACGTGTTCTCTTGTCATTTACCGTTCACATATATTGTCTTTGATAGACTTGGAAGAGAAACTGAAATTTGGTTTGCAGGTACATAGAAGTACCCCATTATATTATTATTACTTTAGGTAGGAGGAAGTCTTATCCTTTTGACCTTTAATTAAACTACTACTACCCTTATCATCATGTGGGCGTCTACAAGTGACCCTTTCATTGCATCCAAGCATTTTTTTTTTTAACCTTTCAAATGTGTTTTGGAGTGGGGGATTTAAAGAAAAGGAAAATGAACTATTTGACGATATTTATTGTTTGGTTATTTAAAAACATGAATTTATCAAAAAATATATATATTTAAAAAAAAAGTAATATTAGTGATGTAGAAATTATCACAAATGATAAACTCAAATATTTGAATGAATATGATACATCACGTACGATAATGTCATAAACATTTATCTCAAAATAGTCTAAATTATAACGTAATTGTTCTAACAAAAGTGTCTTTTCAGATTTTGCCTGTATTTAAACATGTGAGAGAAAAGAGAAATAAAAGGATGAAGATGGTGTCTTAAGGATACGGACATAAATGCATATTACTGAGCGAGGGAACTTTAGTGTAATGTTCGAGGGACAAGAGTTTCTATATCATTTTCTTCTCAAAAGATCACATGGTATATTATCACTTTCAGTGTTTTTTACGTATATGTGTCGTTGTTCTTCGAGTGTACCTTCTGTTATTTATAGGAAAATATTTTAAAATATCTTTTTTTTACCAGGACAATTGTTAGCCAGAATCGTGCTCAGCGAGCTTTTTATAAATATCTCATATGCATGAAGCACATCTATAGTTTACACGCAAAAGCAATATCAAGGAGTCTTATACTGACTTGATCATAAATAACCATTCTTTGTAGTGGGTTGCCTTGAGATTCAAGAGACCATGAATCAGTGCCACATGTAACATGCATGACAATGTGGAGGCAGATCCTCTGTTATGGACGCCCTTGATATGGGGTGTTATGGACGCCCTTGATATGGGACGTGATATGTGAAATAACCTCGAGGGCAAAATTGTAAATTTGCCCTCATAAAGCAACTCAGGGGAGGGTAAAATTATAATTTTGACCTCTGGGTTATTTCACATATTACGCCCCATATAAGGGGCGTCCATAACAGAGGATCCGCGTCCTAAACATATATATCCAAAACAATGTGAGATTTTTTTTATCATGTGGGAATCTTTATGGGATTAATGCATGGAGTCCTTCGAAGTCCACAACATACATGCTTCAAAACATTGTTCTCTTTGAAGGAACTATTTTTGATATGTTAATTTTTCTTCCATCGAGAGAAACCAGAGCAGCTGTTACATCTTACAAGGGAGCAGTATAGTCTAGTTACTTGAACAGAGAAACCTTAGATCTAAGATCTCGCAAGCAAATTATTTTCATGGTCATTATCCTTACAGGGGTAAATTATCATAAAACCCCCCAAGGTTCTTAATCAAACAACCAACTCAAATGACCTTGAATTAAACTCACAGAAATCAGACATAAATGTGTTTTCGTTAAATAAAATGTAATAATGGATTCTACAGAATCTTTGTAAAGAGATGTTATCTAATAATGTTTCTATATGATGTATACATTCCTTCGGAAGCCTTTTTCACAGGAATTCTTTCGAAGTTTAAATCATTTTCATCAAGTCTTTTGAGGATGACAAATCCATAATCATGTCATTTGAAGGGGGATGAACTCATGATCATGTCTTTTAAGAGGACTAACTCATAAACGAATTGATCATCACGTGATAGTTAGCTTAATGAAAAGTGATTGTTCAATTTTCTTGAGATGTGACTTAATAAAAAATAAACTATTGAAATATAAAAACGATAAAAATTTGATCAAATAAACATATTCTCATTTCTGATGTGGTCCTAAAATTTTAAACACGTCATTTCAAGTTCACACGTATAATTCTTGAGAAATTTAAATGTGTTGCATATTAATTATCTGAAGCAACATATCGTATCCTATTATATCAATCGTCCTTCGCTAAAATCATAACAGGTCATTGAATTGATTAATCAAACCGCATCATAAGCTTAGTCACTCCATACTCATAATATTATATAGGCTTGATTGAACAACCATTACTTATTATGTTTGTTGCTTCCGTCGACCTCGAGAGCAAAGCCAGGTGAGTTTGCTTGAAGTTGATGACATGTTTACAGTCGACGACAGAATACAAGTTAATTTAATAATAATAATATAATAAAAGTAAATGACTAAAACACCATTAGCCAATAATCAAACATGCTTAGCCGTGATTGGCTCCAAACCCTATATTTCCATCTTTCTTAACAACATCTAGTGGAAGAGCTCCACTCCATTTCCATCTGGTGCATAATCCAGGTGCCGTGAAACACGTGACAAGAGTCCCACGTGATCTCCTCCACGTGCTGTTTGACATCATTCAAGTTACCGAGGACACGCGGAGAGATTATTGGCCTGAATTCTAATACGTTTGTCACCATTGCCTAATTACCAAATCACCCTCAATCGCATGGTTTTTTTTTTTTTTAATAGAATACTATTTTTAACAGTTTTAACATGGGAATCCAATCCCCATTCCATCTAGATTTAGATGTAATATTTTGCTTTGATCAATAAAGTTGGAAAAGGTGCACAATGATTATTGGTTGAAAACTTGGATTTTCCATCTTAAACCTGATTCGTGAATATTATACTCTTAAAAAATAATAATAATAAAAACTCTAAAATAGAAAAAGATAAATCCTAAACCCTAAAAGAGATAAATCTTAAAATCTAAAATCCTTAAAAATAATATACCTTAAGAGGAGAAAATGAATCCTAATAATTAAACCTAAAAATAATTAAAACCTTAAAAGAAAATGATGGACTTAAAACCTTAAAACATCACACAAAAAAAAAAATTCGTAGAATTATTATATTTTTTATTTTATACTATTATATAAAATAATTTTTATTTAATTTTAATATTAATAATAGATTTTATCTTTAAAAAGATTTTTTATCAAAGAAAAAATCATTTGAACATGTTTCAGTTGAATTTATCGTCACACGACGATTTTCTATTAGAAAAGACCTATAGTGGGTGACCCTCTCATTTTCTGACAGCCTGGTCTCGCATGATTCCACTCATTTTGCCGTATAGGACACTACCACTCAACCTGACAAGGAATCCCTTGCCACAAGGAAATTGTGATCAATGATACATCCACTCAACAAAAAGAAAAAGGAAAAAAAATTAGTTACAAACATTTCTAAAATGAAAAAGGGCAAAAATTCAGTTACAAACAGGGCTGTCAAAGAGCCGAGGGGGTCGAGCTCGGCTCGTGTGAGCCGAGCTTGAGTTCTAAAATTAGGC
>JAUPMG010049392.1:0-13955 GCA_031762675.1 Pachysandra terminalis | reverse complement strand
GACCAAAAACAAAAGCCAATTTGTGAAGAAAGATGATTGCCATTGTAGTGGCAAGCTCTTGTAGGTTGATGTTATTAGCAAGACAAAGAGCTTATGACAAGGCTTCCATGCCGATTACATTTATATAGGCACAAAAAGGTTTAGATGATGTGGTTGGAAGAGTGATTGTTTTCAAAAACATCTTCACATATTGGCTTTCTTTGGACATCTAGCAATAGAACTCAGACAAAATATTGCTTGTATATATTGTGTACGCATGCTACTTTAAATGAGTTAGGTAGGTCAATGACATCTGGAGTGATTCACTCTTTATAAAATTTTAAGATATTCTCATTCAAAAGCAACGTCTTAAAACTAGGTCTAGGTGTTAACCTGGTAAGAGAGTGGGTTGGGTCAAATCCGTCAAACCGGTGGGTCAACTCGGACCAACCCACTAAATTAATGTTGCATTTACTATAATATGAATATATTAGTATGAAATTAAAAAAAAAAAAAAAAACCAACCAATAAACCATAATTGAATGAAGAATTTGCTATTATAATATATTAAAATATAATATCAAATAAAGATTATTCACCATATACCAACAATATTCCAAACACTAAAAAAAAAATGAAAATATACCATTAGTCCAAGTATCCAGCACAAATTATCATAAATGAAAGTAATTGATAAATGATCCGGTTGGATTTGTAGAACTTGTTTTAACCGGCCAATCCGATTACCTGTTAAACCGTTGACTCTCATTGATTTTCAAAACTTAATGGATTAAAGCCCACCCGGTTCGATTATACAAATGGGTACCGATTCTTCAACTAATTAAACCGTCCAGGCAATGTCAGGTTTTTATTGAACCATTTGATATATATTGTTGTGTCTTTCTCTAATAGCTTGAGCTTTTAGAGTAATTGGTGTTTAACATGGAATCAAAGCAGTAGGTCGAGTGTTCGAATCTCGGTGGTATTTGTTTATGTGTTTATTCTCCAACGGATGTGTTGTTCCCGTGCAGGTATGTGTGGTGTTTGTTTGCCTCGGTGCCCTGTGTTCTCTCACAGATGTGTTGTTTCCGTGCAAAATCCGCATGTGCGGGAGGATATTGAATCATTTGATATACATTGTTGTGCCTTTCTCTAATAACTTGAGCTTTTGGAGTAATTAGTGTTTAACAATTTCTAAACATTGTCGAAATTATTATTAAAAAAGAAAAAGAAAAAACAATCTTTTTAATTAATATTATGGATTGCATGGCTAGTATTTTCAAGGTAAATATGTGATGCATGGTAGGTGTCTCATATGGACATAAACAGCCTAGATTGGCCATGGCATCCCTCGGTCTAGATGAAAAATCCCACCATTCGCAAGTAAATTAAACCTGATAAGCCATTACCAAAAAAAAAAAAAAAAACTGATAAGCCTATCCATAAATCTTGCTCAAAAGAAAAGAATTATAGGCATCATGTGATTATACTAGAATTATCTGAGCCAATAAATTAATAATCCTTTTCTCGTAAACTATCATATCATCACAGGCCATCTAATGAGAATAATATTCCTTCTCCCATATAAACTATCATATCATCATAGGCCAACCTTTTTAAGTGTTGTAATTGAGCCCCAGGTTGGTAAGCTTTATTACCAAAAAACAAAAAGGTTGGTAAGCTTTATTCTCCTCCTCTTCCTTACCTGTTTACTTCTCTGACAAATATGATGACATTTATATTTAAATAACCAACACGAATGGTTACTGTCAGTGTGAGTCATAGTTCTTGGTCCATTATTTTGAAGTTTTCACAGTTTCGAGTATTTTGACCATATGACAAGCCATATGCAAGTATTGATGAGCAGTCTATAACCTAGCCAAACAGGCCTATTCCAGAACTGACCACTTTCAACCTAGGATCCAATCGACTCTTAAAGGATCCTAAATTGATCTTGCCAAATTTTGTAAATTCATTTTAATTTGCATTAGGCCATTAGATACATAATATACTAATATTTTTAAGAATTTTGAGAAATAAAGAGTTAGGTCGATTTATAACTATGTTTGATAGAGTATAGTGAACGATAAAACGAATCGGATCACGTATCACTCAATGCACTAATATGGATATGGTGCGGAAGATCTCGATCCAATTGGAATTGTCTCATTTCGGTATTATGCGTGATTATTATAACCACACACAGATGCCCACATTCAAGTAACCAACGGCTGAAGTAGGGAAACCCTAGAAGCAACCAGATCTCTAAGGGATCTAGAGCGGAAGATCTCGTCAAATTGGAATCGTCTTATGTAGATATTATTCGGTAGAAACAACCAGATTTCTAAGAGAGAGAGAGAGAGAGAGAGAGAGAAACTCAGATAATTCCACTTGTTTGGAATTGTGCTGTTGTGTCCCAAAATCTAGAGAGAGAGAGAGACTCAGATAATTTCACTTGTTTGGCATTGTGCTATTGCGTCCCAAAGTCCGGATCACATCGAAAGGCATGTAATCTTGAATCTTGAAGGCACAACCATGGGATCCAATCCCTAGGAAGCTACTAGGTTATTAATTCCTTCACACAATGGGTGCGGTGGAGTTAGCTCACCTAGTTCAAAATACTACAGCGAAAGACTTTGTTGGTATTTGATTCAAAATTATAAATCATTTCCTTGGGCCTCTTATGACCATTAAGTTGTGTTTGTAGGCCTTTTGGGGTCAATTACGAATGAATACGTTTGGGTCTTATTCAAGTCTATTCTAAGGACATGTGTCACATTTTGGTCTAAGAGGTGCCTTAAAAAGGCAAATGACTCTTGCTAGGGGTGTGAGGAATTTTATAAATAGAGGTCCTTTCCACCCATTTACATACTCCACAAGCGATAATGAATTGCTGATTTATTTCTCTGTATCCCCTTTGTGCATTGAGGTACAATGCTCCTTTGAGTTTTCAATAGCCATTTCTTCCTCCATTATCGAGTGATACACCCTCATTTGTACTCAAATCTTGTAGATGGTACAACCTATCAGGAGGTCAAGAACAGTTGAATCCTAGACACCGGTCGCCATTAACCTAGGCACTACGGATATAATCCGATAGTGTAGAGACCCGTACCCTAAATTAATAGAATAACCTTGTTTGAGGTTAATTAAATGAATTAATTGGGCTAATTAATGAAGATTAATTCGTGAGAGACCATAGAGGGAAAATTAATAATTTCATGTGATTAATAGTGTTTAATTATAAGTTAGTTACACCCTTGGGTTAATAATTAATCAAATAATTAAAATAGGGGTTATAATGTAATTAACTTTATTATGGGGTGAACTTAGGAATTAGTAGATCTGACCCAAATTTCAAACGCATGGTCACTGCATTGAATGAGTCATTTGGACGTGGCTTGTCTTACAAACGTTAGGGGAGTGAAAAGAGGAACTGCCCCTTATAATTCTAACTTTCCATACGTATGAACTACCACAAAGAAGGAAGGACTGAGAATTTTAGGTTGAGAGAATTAAAAGAAAGAGAGAGAGTTTTATACACATTCTGAATCTGAGATCTACTTTAGAACGGAAGAAGAAGAGAATAGAAGAACAAGAAGATAGGTGGGAATAGAGAATCTCATACCAAATCAACTACAAATCATTAAATTATTGTAAGTTCCTTATTCTGTATAGTTTTCATGGAATAATATGTTCGTTTTCTATTTGGATTGTTCGTATATATATATATATATATATATATATATATGATTCGTAGGCATGATCCCTTGAATGCATAATGAATGAACTAAATTCATGATGATCATGTGTAAAAGTTGTAAAATGATGTGTTGTATGATTTTGCATGCTCAATATGTCTATTTAGATGTTAACGGATCATTAGAGATGAATAGGTTTGGTATTGGTATCAAATGATGCATTTCTGAAACCTGGAATTTGTACAGACCTGAACGGTTGATTTAATAACCTAGCTGAACATTTTTCATAATTTATTTTATATTTTCTTATCATTCCCCTGCTCTTTAGGAACACAACAAAACAAGTTTCAGGTAATTCCGATAATCATTTAGAAAGTTATGACCAAATTACTAAAGGTACGTCAAAGCTGAAAAACCCAAAAAACAGACCATCGGTAGACATAGGTACACCGACCAGCCTACCGACCGAGACCATCTTCGCTGATCGGTAGGCATAGGTACACCGACCATCCTACCGATGAACTGATAACTGTGTTGTGACATTTGTTCGGTAGGCATTGGTACACCGACAAGCCTACCGACAGGGGACTAATGTAGCACCTCGGTAGGCGTCGATACACCGAACACTATCGATGTAGACTAGACTATCCAAAATTTAGTTGATCGGTAGGCATTGGTACACCAATTAGCCTACCGACGGAAGTTGTTTTGGTTATTTAGGTAATTTTGAGAAGGGGTTCTGATCTGTTGTTTGGAGTATAGTACGTACGGAATAAAGGAGGGTTATTAGGCTATGACCTACATGAAGAAACCAAGTTTGGAAGGTTGGACACACACTCAAACCAATTGACTAGACCTTATACTTAAGTTATGGATGAGATACTTATGTTGGTCTCCAACAAATTATTCATGTGTATGGAAGCGCAAATAGTTTCTGATAGAAACTATCATGGGGATCCAAAGTTGATAGGCCTATACTGATTATGGTAGTTATATTGTTATTATCTGTGGATGGATACTAGTGATGGCACCCAGTGGATTGTTTGTGTCATGGGCTCACGGGCAGTTTCTGAAGGATGTTATCACTTGCAATCTCATTGTGTGTGGAAATGGTACTTATGATGGTGTCCAGCGAATTGTTCGTGTGTATGAGCGCACGGACAGTTTCCGAAGGATATTATCACTCGAATTCTATTGATACTTGGCCAACTAGTACGAGAGATAGTGTAATAAACCAACTCGTTTAGGGGAGTGTAATTAGTAATAAGGTTTATGTGTAATTAGTTAGCAAATAGGGACTAATTTGAAAATTTTAGAAAAGCTAATTAGTTGACTTGACCAATTGTGATTTGTGGGAGCACAATAGATTATCTAGAGTGCATCACACACAATCATAATCTCAAAGTTAAACCAATGGCTGAGATTTAGCAGAAATAATTAAACTAAATTAAGGGTCAAGATTAAAAGACAAAAATGACTTAAACTTAGACAAGGATGAGGAAGATAAAGGACTAATCTAATAGACAAGATCCTAATCAAATTAGGAGAGCTAAGATGAAATCCTAATCTAAAAACGATAGAAATAAGCTAATGTTTAAGTTGTATTAGGAGTGGTGTTTTTCCCAATCAATGGTGTAGATTAACTAAGTAAAATCTAAGGTATGGGACTATAGACAAATCCTAAACAAAGTTTAACTCTAAAAAACTATCTAAACACCGGTTTGGTCGTCCAAACCAGAAAACTAAAAATTTGGGTTGATAGCTAAAGCTAAGGAAGAAGAAGAAACAGTTCAAACTTGAACTAGATTGAGAAAGCGGAAGAATTTGCGCGTCAAGCAAGGTAAGTAACTTCAATTAAGTTTATATTTTTGATTTGAATTAGGTGATCCGCCATATTCAAGGAATATGACATACCACATCGAATTCAATTCAAATAAAACACTGTTCTTCATAAAAAATTGATCTTTCTAAAAATTGATCTTTTCAAGAAAGGTAAGCTTTGATTTTGATTGTTATTTTGATTAGGTTAGTTTCGAAATTGAATTTAAATATGAGATTATGTTCAAGAGAATTGCTAAATATGTGTTGGAATATAAAAATTATGAAAAATTATTGTTTCTAGGCAAACCAGTGGCCTGTCGGTTCACCCAGATGGTGTCCAGCAGACCTACCAGTGTACCGGAAGCCTGCCGGATCTCCCTAATTAATTTATGACCTTCTGCCTAGGCTGCCGGATGGCCAACCGATATGCCGGTTAGCCTACCGGTGGTCTTGTGTGCCTGAGATTTTGAAAACAAGCCCCTGCCTAGCCTGTCGGATGGCCAGCCGATGTGCCGGTTAGCCTACCGGTGGCTACTTTGAGACTTTTGGAAAAAAAAAACCACACCTTCTGTCTAGGCTGTCGGATGGCCAACTGGTGTGCCGGTCAGTCTTAGACCCTGCACCTTGTTAAATTGGCCTCTGTCAAGGCTGCCGAATGGCCAACCGGTGTGCCGGTTAGCCTATAGGTCTACCCATTGATTCAAATTGGTTTGGACCTGCCCAGGCAACCGGCAGACCAGCCAGTCTGCCCAGGTTGGGTTGTTTGTTAAGAACTTTGTGTTATCTTTATTGTTTGATTAATTATATGTTAATTATAATTATTCCATGACATAAATCTAATGTTATTTGATGTGTTTTTAATTATGATTACTCATATATCTTGCATAAATTGAATTGATTGGATATTATGATGATCTGAATCATGTTCTAAAGCTTCATATTTCATATTTGGACTCATTGCACATCTGTCCACATATTTGTATGATTAGTTAGTATGCACCACACCTCACATTGCACAGCATATCCAATTAAGTTAATGATCATATTCTGGTCATATACTAGACCTGCCATCAGACTTCACTTATGATGAAGTTTCGGATTTAATCTGAGTAAATCATGACTTTGACATCATGATTAGGTGAGAAAATCCTGGATGGACAAACATTATCGGTTGAGGGACTTGCTACCCTAATATACCCCAGTTTCAATTATCTCGATAGCGTATTATTATACGTAACGGATGCCGAGTGAAATTCTGTTGGCATTCGCTTTATGTAATGCTCATTGAGGTTAGTCCTAATTATGGACACCTTGGATTTTTCATTGCCTTTGCCGCAAATAAGTGGGGGAATTGTGCCCTCTTGGTCGAAACCCCTCAAAACTATCATGCACACATGGAATATCTTACTAAGAGTGGCTCAGTATGGGGTAACGGTTCAAGAAGACGTCTTGCTCAGTAATTGATTGGTCTAGTGTGGGACTTACATAATTCGAATTCTGAACAGCATGCATAATTGCACAGCATGATATTTTGCATGGATCACACTTGGTGACCAATATGTCTTGTTGCATGAGCATGCATTCATGCATTAATAATCTGAACATGCAGATCATATTCAACATATTTACCATGATTAATTACTGTTTTTATGTTATATCTTTGTATATTGGTATGGACCTTAGTTCATGTTGAGGATGTAACTTATCTGATTTTACTTACTGGGCTAAGTGTAGCTAACGTCTTATGACAATATTTCGGTAATTAGATGAGGAATTTAATGATAATGGAGAACAAGATGAATACCCTTTTAATGAACTTGTTGGAAATAATCAAAGCGTGGAGTGATTTATACTTGAAGTTTTGCTACCGGATTTACCGTTTTATTTCTTAGATTAGATTCTATGTATAGTGTTAGGGATTTGGGTTTTTACTTAAAATAGGATGTAATTATTTCCTTTTCCGCTGCGAATTTTATTAAGTGTTTTGGATGTAATAGATAGGTCATATTTTACTTATTTTTCAGTAAATTAGATTCTTTTGAAAGTTTATTAAATTTCTTTAATTTTGGCTCAATATTGATTGCCACTCCCGATTTCAATTGGGGTGAAAGTCGCGGTTTGAACATAAGGGTTCTTACGAGAATTTCCTTTAGGTCATGACAAAGTTGGTATCAGAGCCTAAGTTTTCAAGTTTTATACCAGATTTCAAAGTTTTTGATTGCCGATGTTTTGAAAGTTTTCAAGGTGATGATATTTTAAAGTTTTCTGGGTGTTGTATGAACTAAATAATATTTCTGAAAAATTATTTCATGATATACTTGGGTGTTGTTTCTTGTTCTACAGGTGTTTAAGTAATAATCCGATGGCCAGAAGAAGGAGTGGTAGCGTGGATACAAGTGTACCGTCGACGAGACAAGATGACAACTAGAACCCGCAACTGGCTAGGATCTTTCAAGCCATTGGGCAGATGACCAATATGATGCAGTAACAACAAGCTCAAGCCCAAGCGCAAGTCGAAGCACAAGCTGAAGCACAAGCACAAGCGGCATACCAATATCAGCAAACTGAATCTCAAAAGAATATCAAGGGCATTGAAAAGTTTAAGAAATTGGGACCAAATGCCTTCAAGGGCACGATTGATCCGATGGAGGCGCAAGCTTGGATCGACTCGATGGAGCACATCTTCGACGTCATGGAGATAGAAGACACGGAGATGATCCGATTTGCTGCCTTTCTGCTTGAAGGCGAGGTGAGACGTTGGTGAAAATCTGCCTTGGAAATCACTTATGTTTACACATGGGAGGATTTTCAAGGTAAGGTTTTATCTGGACTACTTCCCGAGGACTGTGAGAAGGGAGAAGGAACTGGAGTTTATGAAGTTGGAACAAGGGAACAGGACTGTACCAGAATATGCGGCAAAGTTCACTGAGTTATCTCAATTTTCTCCTTATGCGGTTGATGACGAAGAGAAAAAATTCTTCAGATTTGAAAGTGAACTGAGGCTGAGCATCAAAACCCGACTTGTTGTGAGGAAATTCACGGAGTTTCATCAAGTTGTGGACTGTGCACGAAAGGTCGAGAAGGATATGAGGGAAAACCGGAAGGTACAAGATCAAAGGGCGAAGAAGACCTTCAGACCTGGGAATTTCATAAGAAACCCGACTGATGCTCAAAAGCGGCAAAGAACACAAGGACCAACTAGCACTTCAGCACTTCAAGCCCAGATCATGAGATGCTTCAATTGTGGACGATTGGGACACCATATCAAGGACCGCCGACTACCTAAGAACCCCCAACAGCAGCAACAGTTCGTGCCAAGACCACACTACCAACAGAACCCTAGACTGGTACAGCAGCAAGCTCAACCGAAAGGAGCTAAGAATGGAGCCCCATAGCAGCAACCGACTCAACAAGGCAAGATCTTTGCATTAGAGTCACAGTCGAAAGAAGTTATGGAAGGTACGATTCACGTCTTTCATGTCTTAGTCAAGGTACTTTTCAATACAGGAGCATCACACTCTTTCATAGCCCTTTCACTTGTAAATTTACCTTTGAAAGAGTTAAAGAAGAGTCTTGTAATGGTCAACCCGGTTGGTGGGTCAGCACACTTAGGGAAGGTATGTGAGTCTTGTCTACTAACCGCAGGTGGGATCACTATACCGTTCGACCTAATTGGGTTGGATATGAGTAACTTTCATGTAATATTGGGTATGGATTGGCTAATTGCACATCATTTGCAAATAAACTGCCATAACCAAGTAATTCACTTTAAAACACCTAAGGGGTTGATTGTAAGGGTAGATGGATCCAAATCTGGGATGTCAAACTACTTGGCATGTTTGGATTTGTGGTCTATTGATGAGGTGAGGAATTGGGAATAAATCCCCATTGTGTGTCAATTTGGAAGCATTTTCTAAGACACAGAGATTTCCTCCCAAGAGAGAAGTAGAATTCTGTATAAATCTGTCAGCCGAAACAAACCCTATTGCATTGCCGACCTATCGTATGGCACCAACGGAATTGAAGGAGTTGAGAAACAAACTGGACAATCTACTTGCCTTAAAGTTCATCAGACCAAGCTCATCCCTATGGGGAACACACGTACTATTTGTGAAGAAGAAAGACAGATCCCTTCGACTGTGCATTGATTACTGAAACTTGAACCAAGTAACGGTGAAGAAAAAGTACCCACTGCCACGGATCGAGGATTTGTTTGATCAACTGAAGGGAGCTACATGCTTCTCAAAAATAGACCTCAGAACCAGGTACCATCAGCTACTGATTAAGGAGGAGGGCATTCCGAAAACAGCATTCCGGATGAGATATGGCCACTTTGAGTTCGTCGTCATGTCGTTTGGTTTGACCAACGCACCAGCAACATTCATGGACATGATGCAACGAATTTTTAAACCCTATCTCGACAAGTTTGTGGTTGCATTTGTGGACAACATCTTGGTTTACTCTCAAACCAAGGAGGAGCATGAGGAACATCTAAGACTTACCTTACAGACTTTGGCAGATCACAGTTTGTTTGCCAAATTCTCTAAGTGTGAATTATGAAGATAAGAGGTTAAATTCCTAGGACACGCGGTGTCTAAGGATTGAATTACAGTGGATTTAGACAAGGTGAATGTCGTGCAAGATTAGGAATAGCCCAAGAACGTTTCAGAAGTTAGAACTTTCCTTGGACTAGCCGGATACTACCGACGGTTCATTGAAGGTTTCTCTCGTATTGCTACACCATTGACAAAACTCATAAGGAAGGAAGCTAAGTTTGAATGGAACGAGTCATGTCAACAAGTGTTTTCAGAACTCAATGAGAAGCTTACTTCAGGGCCTATTTTAGCCATTCCAGTTAGCGGTGAGAAGTTCATCATCTATGCGGATGCATCATTGTTAGGACTTGGGTGTGTCCTAATGCAAGAAGGAAAAGTGATCGCGTATGCCTCAAGATAGCTCAAGCCACATGAGTGGAATTACCCCACACACAATTTGGAACTCACAGTTGTAGTCTTCGCGTTGAAATCATGGAGACATCATCTTTATGGCGAGACTTTTGAGTCTTTTCGGACCACAAGAGCTTGCAGTACCTTTTCTCCCAAAAGGACTTGAATATGCGAAAAAGAAGGTGGATGGAGCTCGTAAACGATTACGACTTCTGGTCGCAGTACCATCCCGGCAAAGCTAACGAAGTGGCAGACGCACTAATATGGAAACCTCGCAGCATGGTGGCACTTATGATAGTTCAAGAGTGGCTCATGTACGAAGCACTCACTAAGATGAATGTGGAGATTAAAGAAGAGGAAAAGGGTGTGAAGTTGTACAACATTCTCACTTAGCCGACTTTGAAGACCATAATTGTTGAACTCCAAGCCAAGGAGAATTGGATACAAGAGTTAGGCAACGATGCCAAAAGCATGGATTGGACCAAGGAGGAGGATGGACCCATTAAGTACAAGGGCCGACTGTGTGCCGGACCACAAGGCCATTAAGGCAGAAATTTTGGAAGAAGCGCACCGTTCACGCTATTCTATTCATCCCGGAAGGATGAATATATACCACGACTTAAGGAGGCAATATTGGTGGAGAAGA
Source organism: Pachysandra terminalis (assembly GCA_031762675.1). NCBI lineage: Eukaryota > Viridiplantae > Streptophyta > Magnoliopsida > Buxales > Buxaceae > Pachysandra > Pachysandra terminalis. Next base: position 2,862 of record JAUPMG010049392.1, on the reverse strand, counting down.
ATGAAGAAAGAGATTGAGGAATTTGTGACTAAGTGTGTCACATGCCAACAAATGAAGGCTGAGCACCAAAGACCAGCAGAGTTGTTACAACCCTTACGTATTGGAGAATGGAAGTGGGAGCACATCTCGATGGATTTTGTTACGGGGTTACCTAAGACCCGTAACAACCATGATATGGTTTGGGTGATTGTAGACAGGTTAACCAAATCTATACACTTCATCGCAGCAAGAACCACGATGAACACCGATGATTTGGCAAGGATCGATGTGAAAGAGATAATCAGACTTCATGGAGAACCAGTGACGATCGTATAAGACCGAGGAGCCCAATTCACTTCTACGTTTTGGGAAAGTTTGCACAAGGCATTGAGAACACAGCTAAATTTCAGCACTGCATTTCACCCTCAAACGGACGGACGAACGGAGCGTGTTAATCAAGTTCTGGAAGACCTACTCCGAGCATGTATTTTGGAATTTAAAGGGAATTGGTAAGACCACTTGCCACTTATGGAATTCTCATACAAAAACAGCTACCAGTCTTCCATTGGTATGGCACCGTTTGAAGCCTTGTACGGAAGACCCTGTAGATCCCCTTTGTGCTGGAATGAAGACAACACACATGTTTACATGTTTCCTTAGGACCGGAAATCATCGCTGAAACAACTGAGAAGATAAAGTTCATAAGAGAGAAGCTTCTAGTGGCACAGCACCGTCAGAAGAAGTATGCCGATGTAAGAAGAAGAGATCTAGAGTTTGCGGTATGAGATTGGGTATTCTTTAAGGTTTCACCAACCAAAGAAGTATTCCGATTCGGGAAGAAGGGTACGTTATCACTGAGGTTCATTGGACCCTTTGAGATATTTGAACGGATAAGAGAGGTGGCCTATAAGTTGTTACTTCCGTCTAGCATAAACCAAGTACACAACGTGTTCCATGTCTCAATGTTAAGGAAGTACCACCCAGATGCAACCAGTGCTATTGATTGGCAGACAGTGACAGTGATGGTGGATGCTACTTATGAGGAATATCTGATACAGATTCTAGACCATAAGGAGCAAGTTCTGCGAAGCAAGGTGATACCGTTAGTGAAAGTTCTTTGGAGCAATCACGGAACATCAGAATAAGGTTTGGGAGAAGTATCCGCATTTTTTTGAGTAAGGTAAGCGAATTTCGAGGAAGAAATTATCTTAAGGATAATAGAGTGTAATAACCCAACTCGTTTAGGAGAGTTAAGTGTAATTAGTAATAAGGTTTATGTGTAATTAGTTAGAAAATAGGGACTAATATGAAAATTTTAGAAAAGCTAATTAGTTGACTTTGACCCATTGTGATTTGTGGGAGCACAATAGATTATCTAGAGTGCATCACACACAATCATAATCTCAAAGTTAAACCAACGGCTGAGATTTTGCAAGAATAATTAAACTAAAGGGTCAAGATTAAAAGACAAAAAGGACTTAACTTAGATAAGAATGAGGAAGATAAAGGACTAATCTAATAGACAAGATCCTAATCTAATTAGGAGAGCTAAGATGAAATCCTATCTAAAAAGGATAGAAATAACCTAATGTTTAAGTTGTATGTGGACTGATGTTTTTCCCAATCAATGGTGTAGATTAACTACGTAAAATCTAAGGGCTGGGATTATAGACAAATCCTAAATAAATTTTAACTCTAAAAGACTTTCTAAACACTGTTTTGGTCGTCCAAACCAGAAAATTAAAAATCTTGGTTGATAGCTAAAGCTAAGGAAGAAGAAGAAACAATTCAAACTTGAATTGGGCTGAGAAAGAGAAAGCATTTGCGCGTCAAGCAAGGTAAGTAACTTCAATTTAGTTTATATCATTGATTTGAATTAAGTGATATGACATATTCAAGGAATATGACATACCACATTGAATTCAATTCAAATAAAACATTGTTCTTCATAAAAACTTGATCTTTCTAAAAATTGATATTTCCAAGCAAGGTAAGCTTTAATTTTGATTGTTATTTTGATTAGGTTAGCTTCGAAATTGAATTTAAGTATGATTTTATGTTGAAGAGAATTGCTAAATATGTGTTGGATTATAAAAAAGTATGAAAATTTGTTGTTTCTGGGCAAACCGGCGGCCTGTCAGCGTGCTGGTTCACCCAGATGATGTCCAATAGACTTACCGATGTGCTGGTAGCCTGCCGCAAACCTGCCGAATCTACCTAATTGATTTATGACCTTCTGCCTAGGCTGTCGGATGGCCAACCGGTGTGTCGGTGGCTACTATGAGACTTTTGGAAGAAAAAAAAACTACATCTTCTGTCTAGGCTGCCGGATGGCCAACTGGTGTGCCGATCAGTCTTAGACCCTGCACCTTGTTAAATTGGCCCCAGTCTAGGCTGTCGGATGGCCAACCAGTGTGATGGTTAGCCTACTGGTCTGCCCAGCGACCTTGATTCAAATTGTTTTGGACTTGCCCAAGCAACCGGCAGACCAGCAGGCGTGCCGATCTACCCAGGTTGGGTTGTTTGTTATGAACGTTGTGTTATCTTTATTGTTTGATTAATTATGATTAGTTGTATGTTAATTATAATTATTCCATGACATAAATCTAAGGTTATTTGATCTGTTTTATAATTAATTACGATTACTCATATATCTTGCATAAATTGAATTGATTGGATATTATGATGATCTGAATCATGTTCTAAAGCTTCATATTTCATACTTAGACTCATTGCACATCTGTCCACATATCTGTATGATTAGTTAGTGTGCACCACACCTCACATTGCACATCATATCCAATTAAGTTAATGACCATATTCTGGTCATATACTAGACCTGCCATCAGACTTCACTTATGATGAAGTTTCTGATTTAATCTG
>JAUPMG010049381.1:0-13955 GCA_031762675.1 Pachysandra terminalis | reverse complement strand
GTTCCACCATGCTACGACCAAGTAACCACATCATAATATCATATATACAGTACACATAGTCTCACTATGTGTATAAACAAACATCACATGGTTCTACTATGTCACAGCCATCATTCTTTTAGGGACTTTCACCCACGGTGGGATATACCCGTAATCAAGTAACAATATTCACATAACATTCCTTTAGGGACTTTCACCCACCGTGGAATACACCCGTAACCAATCACAATCACAATCACAATCAATAATTCTTTAGGAACTTTCACCCACGGTGGAAGCATACCTGTAACTAACATCCAATCAACATTCCTTTAGGGACTTTCACCCACGGTGGAAGTACACCTTTAATCAGTATCATAATCCACATTCCTTTAGGGACTTTCATCCACGGTGGAAGTACACCCGTAGCCAATCACAATCACAATCATAATCACAATCAACCCACACTAGCTACCAATGATAATGCATTTCAATTAAACACTCATCATGTGCAATGCAATGCAATGTATGATGCAATTATGAGGTGAGATGAGTGCAATGCATGTATGACCAGGCCTAGCCCAATCATATGCTCAATCCAATTCACAATCATACAATCTATTCTTTTAGGGACTTGCACCCACGGAAGAACACACATGTCAGTAACCCGTTCTTTTAGGGACTTGCACCCACGGAAAGAACTCACCTGTTGCGACCATCACATTTTAAGGGCTTGCACCCACGACTGGAAACACCTTATGCTAGTAACCCGCTCTTTTAGAGACTTGCACCCACGGTAGAAAGTCACATTTCGTATTCCTCTAGAGACTTGCATTCACGGTGGAATAAATCTGTTACGACCATTCCTTTAGGGACTTTCACCCACGGTGGAAACATACATGTAATCAGAACCTTCACAGTTTGTGAGGCTTTCACCCACGGCTGGGATACACCTTATGCTAGTAACCTTTCCTTTTGGGGACTTTCACCTTCGATGAAGTACACTCATCCAGATCACAATTCAAGATACAATCATCAATCACAGACATCATTCACAACATAGATACTCACTGTATCCCTAATCAACACACAAGGCTTCATCAAATTAACACAAGGCAAATATAAGTCAAACCAAGTCAACCTAAATCAACCTTAGAGATGCCATAGGCACCAATCAGCCAATCAAACCCTAAGTAACCATTTCTAATCATAAAAATCCTATTTTGAGGTGCTATTATCATATTTTGAACCTTAAATTTAATATCACTTATTATTCAATTCGGATTAGTCAATAATCTTGAATTTTAGATCTTCTCCTACATTTTTCCTAATTCGACCGAATCTATCTCTTTTGTTCACAAACCAACTATACAGGCATGTGTACAACTCACTAGGGAACGTATCCCTGAAAATTGACCTTGTTTGGGCCTTGGCAGCACTTTGGTAGCTGCCGATGCTCCTACCGAAGTTCTCGATAGAACAACTACCAAGCTTCGATAGACAGTCCAGAGAACTTAACATTTTTCTGGTTTTCGACAGGTATTCGGTAGCTACCGTCACTCCTGCTGAACATATACATTTAGCAGAAATCTGGGTTTTCACCTAGGGTTTCGTGCCTACATCAAAGATACTTAATTTCTAGGATTCTAATGATTATAATTAAATCTCTAAAAATTATCCAAGTGATCCAAACATCAACACATAATAGCTTATTAATTTCCATGGATCTAAACAAGTAATCACATTAAATCTAAGAATTAACACATAATCCATAGGAACACAAGGAACACCAAAATTATAGAAATTTAGATCTAGCATGATTATCTTCATGCAAATAACATGGCATTCATTCTAGTTTTACTAGATCTCTAGTCTAAGCATGTTTTACACAAGATCATGCATCAATCCTATAACTATAGCATTGGAATCATCCATAAATATAAATACCGTAGAAAAGTAGGAAGTCCCTACCTCTTCTAGTTCAATAGTAATCTCTACCCTCTTTCAGCTTTTCCTGTCTCTTCAGGTGTTGTCTCATCCGTATTCTTTTCCCTTTGTCTCATTCCTCTAGCCAATCATCATCATCATCATCATCGCTTTCTTCATAATCGTTATATCCGAATTCCTCTTCCTCTTCGTTCTCTTCCTTTTTCTTGTTCTTCCTAGGTTTCTTCCCCAAGTTGCAAATTCTCTTAGCTCTCTTGTCCTCTCTCTTTTTCTCTTCCCTTTTTCTCTTTTCCCTTTCTCTTTTCTCCTCTTTCTTTTTCTCCATTTCCTCAGCTTTTTCTTTCTTTCCCAATGGCCTCCTCATCTTCTTCTTCTGCAGAACCAAAAACCAGAAATTTCTCTCTCCCTGTTTGGACGTCCAAGGCTAGAGACAGATTCTCTCTCCTACTTATTTAGCCCACTAAAACACTATCACTTTTGGTTTGTTTGAATTCAAATCTTTTAATTTGAGTTTTAAACTGATGAGAGAATTGGTTGTGTTTGATTACTTCCTTAATTACCCTTGTTTAAATATATAATTATCAATCCAAGTTCTATTGGACTCTCATTGGGTTTTGGGCCCAATTCGTTAGTTTGTGTTCTGGCCCATATGGATTTTAAATCCAACCCAAATATTAATTCTTAATTAATTAATTAATTGTCCCTTAATTTCTTTTAATTGTTATTTCGTCCAATACTACCCAGGGCCTTTCATTAAATTCCCTACGTATAATTAATAAATAAATAAATTTAATTTATAATTAATCCAGTTGGGTCCAGGTCACTACAGAACCAAACTAATTCGGTTTGGATTTTTCTAAACCATAACCAAACCATATGTATGGAATCCCGACCGAAACCGAACCAAAGTCGGTTTGGCTTCGGTTTAAACCAAACCGAGTTGCACCCATAATAGTAATCATTCAAATTCATAAAAGAAAGAAGGATATGACACTGATATGACACATAACATTGACATCAGTACATTTGCATTACAAGTCTAGCTTAGGATATGACACATTAAATAAAAAATAAAAAAATATTTGAACTTTGAAGCTTGTGTTGCAAGTTTGTGAAAGAAATAATAAAAAAGAGATTTAACATTATTGTGTAGTTGTAGGTACCAGAAAAAAAAAAGTAGAGTTGTGTAGTTGTAGGTACCAAAAAAAAGAGTTGCAGAATGCAGAGCCCATGTCTTTTAAAGAAGAAAAAAGAATAAGTTGAAGGTAGGGACAAGAGAAGAGGAAGAAGAAGCAACAATTACCCTTACCATCGAAATCTTTCGATGATATACTACAATACAAGACTTTTGCAAATTCTTTTCCCATATTGATGTGGGCACTTAAAATCTGCATAGATGAAATCCTTGATTGTTCAACTTCAATCCTTAGTGATGTAGAGTGAGGTGCTCTAGGATGGGTGGTGGTAACAACTAATAATAGCAACAGGTTAATGGACAAGAAGAATAGACGTCATATAAGAAGAAAAGGAAGAGAAGAGGAAGAGACGATAATACAAGTTCAACCAAATTACTAAACTAGCGTATTTCCAAAAATAAATACAGATTTCGAAGAAAGAAAATCCATATATTTCCTTTTCCTCTTTAGCATGATTTTCATCTTTCCTTTTTTTCCTTCTCTTTTGCTTAAAAAATTGTTTTTTTATTTGCATTTGTTTAATAAGGTTGTTGTACTATACGTGTATTATACTTTTAATATGAATAATGTATGTATTATATCAACTAATTGGGTTGGATATGCTAAACACAATTATTTTTCATTTATACATATGTACATATATTATATGTATATTATAGGCGTATTTGCTAACTATGTGTTGGACAGTTAAATATAATAAATTTACAATTAAATATGGGAAAATTTGTTTCCTTTCTTACTTGTACTCATAAAATCTCTCTCTAATAATAAGAATTACATTCTTACCTAAGATATTGAGAGGTTTTATATTGGACAATTAAATGCGGAAAAATTTGTTTCCTTCCTTACTTAGAATTATAGTATCTCTCATCCAATATTAACAATTACATCCTTACCTAAGATATCAAGAGATTCTTATGTTGGATAGTTAAATATGGGAAAATTTGTTTCCTTTCTCACTTATAATTATAAAGAGGTGGTCAACAGATCACGGTGCCTAGCTTACTGATTAAAAAAAAATTGAGATTATTTTGTTGGACAAATAAATATGGAAAAATTTGTTCCCTTCCTTACTTTTAATTATAAAATCTCTTTTCTAATATTGTTGATCAGGCGAGCTAATTTAACCCCACTTTACAAGCGGCGCTTTTTTACAAGCGCGTGTACATGTTTTGGGTATAGCCGCATATACTGAATCACTCTTTAAAGCTGTAACGATTGTACAACCGTCCCTTTCATGTGCCAGCTGTCAGCAGCTGCGTACGATGATTAGACCATTTAGTAAAAATGTGAGATTTGAAACGACAGAAGAATATCTAACCGTTCTTATCACCAATTAAGGAGATAGCTTCTTAAGGAAGCTACCTTTTGAATTTCAGCTTGTGGGGGGACGCCACGTGTCCCAAACCTAACAAACACGTCATTTCCTCTCTTTTGAAATATTCAAAAGACTAAGGACTTATATTCCCACGACACACTGCCTTCTGAGCACCTGAGGGAAGGAAAATCTTACTCTTCCCTCGACGGACCATATTTTACTCGAAGGAAGTATTTAGGGGCATGCTACCCCTAATTGACTCCTTAAATAGTTATGATCTCAATGAATCCTCGAAGTTACATCTATTTTCTCTCTAGAACAGACTTCGAGTGATTTTATTCCATACCTTCACGTTTTAAAGGTATTTTTATGCAAGGAAGGATCCTCGAGGGAACTTTCTGTACATTCTAACTCAGAAGTCATGCTTGGATCACATCCATAGACTTCGAAGGACCACCTTTTATCTTTGCCTTGAAGAATCACCAAGCAGGTATATCCCTTCTCATTTTAAGGAGGCTCGAGGTACAACCTCAACGGACAAATCTGAGTGATGACCTCGATGGACATAGGCAGAGGGACAACCTCGACAGAAAAATCCGAGGGACAAACTCGACGGACAAATCCGAGTGATGACCTCGACGGATATATCCGAGGGACAACCTCGACGGAAAAATCCGTGGGAAACTTCGACGAACAATTCCGAAGGAAGTCTTTCCCAGGCTAACCACCTCCAGATGGTCAATTCGAATGAGGTATTTTCCCTCATGCTAAGGGTGAATTCGAAAAAGGAATATTCCTTCCTCCTGAGACAAATTTCAGGCTAACCACCTTGAGAGGGTCAATTCGTCAAGGTCTTGTCACCCCAAAAAGACTACAGATTCCGTCCCCCTTGAGGGACGCAGATTTGGGTTTACCTCATTGAATGTTGTCTTTTATGCATTCGAATTACCAACTGGGACTCGAAGTCACTTTCATTTATTCTCATGAACTGATTTCGAGCCATATCTTGAGACTTTCACTTCCAGAAAGCAAATCCTCAGTGGAAAGGGCTTTAGAAGTTGAAAGCACGTCATCTTCAGACATACTTCCTAAAAGACTGGTTTCCCCTGGACTTTGAGAATGTCCTCTCCCTTTACCTTATAGGAATTCACATGTCTACTTCTGAATTCATCCAAATAGAAGGCACTCAGAGTGGTTACTGTAGCTATGAACCTTAACGAATTTCAAGGTAATCCTCTCCTTACTAGGGACGATTGATCATGAAAACGAATTCCCTAACGAGGCACTCTCAACATGGGTAATTCGAAAATACATTGATCACCCTATAAGGGTACAGTGGTACTTGTTTTCCTAGAAGGAAGATAGCCGACAAAGAGAGTTCCCCTTCGAAATAACGAATTCAACGAAATACAGTGAATTGTCCTATAAAAGGTTGTTTGAGATGGATTCTCATGGAAAACACATGGTGAAAATCTCACCGACTTATCACCGCCTTATAAATATCTGTTTTCTAACTTATCTAAAGGGGGTTTTGTCTTATCTGAAATGACGGTAGGATGGTGACGTTGCTCATTGGAACTTGTGTGAAAATGCCACACGTTTTCAGAACTGTGTTGCTCAAGTTCCGAAGCAACATTTTGCAGAGCAGTTTTTAAGGTTTGAAATGATTTGGGCTCTTTCTCTGGAAGTAACTTAGCCGTGTTGAACGACACGCATCCCTCAAGATATTTTTCAGGACCACGTGTCACTCATGATCTGCTTAGCACTCGAAGGTCCCCCTCTAAACGCTTAGCCGACTGACACTTGTCCTACTGAGAGTGGGAAACTCTCTACAAATACCAGTGCCCATCCTCCATGGAAGAGGATTGGAGATCTGAGATCTGAGATCTGAAAGATCAAAAAAATATGAATCCTCTGAATCAGAAACCAGAAAACCCTTAAACCAGAAACAATAGTGAAAAAAACTTTGAAAGAGAAAGATGAATCTTCAACCTGTGAGGTTTTACTGCTCTGTGATTGTATTCACTCCCCTTCTTCAGTTATTGCAACCCCTCTTTTCTTTTAGTCCATTTCTTTGTCTTCTCCACAGCTCAAAGATTGACAAGAAACGTTTTTGACAGAACGACTTCGCGACGGCTTAGACTGTCTTAAGACAGACTTCCTACCTTTTTTCTCTGATCTGACAAGTGTATTGGTCTGAATGTATTAGCTGTTCATCTATTCTAATATATTTAGTCTTTTGCAAATCCGTCATCACCAATATTAACCATTACATTTTTACTTAAGATTCTTAATTTCTTATGTGGGGCAATTAAATATGGGAACATTTATTTCCTTCCTTACTTATAATTATAAAATTTCTTCTCTAATTACCTATCTATCTATTTATCTATCTATCTATATATTGGACAATTTTTTCCCTCCTTACTTTAATTATAAAATCTATTTTCTAATATCAAAAATTACATCCTTACCTAAGATAACAAGAGATTCAATTATTGGACAATTAAATATGAAAAACATTGTTTCCCTTTCTCTGAAATTTAATAATTACATGCTTACCTACAATATTGAAGTCTGATTTTATATTGTCTCTTTAATTGGGTCAAACATATCCTACTAATTAAATAATTATTATATTCTTTAATGATACACATTATTTAATTATATAAAAGTTATAAGATTTTTAATTTCTTATGGTTGGCATAAGTGAACAATAAATGGGACCCAAGAACTATAACTAATGTAATATCAATCAAATAATTATGGAAAATGAGAGTATCACCCACAAGGGACGTATATAGGTACCCCGCATTAGAATATCGCCTTGTGGCGATAGACTCAATTGAAGACATGTTTGAACGTTTTTTCCTCCTTGATAAAAGTCTCTTTTCTCTTTTGAAGATAAAAACTCCTATTTAAATTAAAAGTCAGATAAAATACCTTTAATATAATAATAAAAAATAAAAAACGACTTAAATCTAAAGTATGACAATCGTAGGATTTGTTTATTTATTTGGTGTTTTAAGATTTTAGGATTTAGTATCCTTTTTTAGGTTTTAATTTTCTTTGAGGTTTAGTTATTAGGGTTTAGGGTTCATATTTCTTTTAGGGTTTTAGTTTAGGATTTTAAGATTATAACTTTTAATGCTTAAAATTTAAGATTTGTATGAATTTTATATTTGCCATTTTAAATCCTTTTTCTTTAACTTTATTTTTAATGATTTTTGCTTTTGAGTTAGACCAAAACTCTTAAGGTTGCCAGTTTCACTAATCCACTTGTCAAAATGTGATCAAGCGGGGGACCTACATAGGTCCCCTATGAGTGACCTCCTCACGACTCATTACCTATCAATGACATCGTGGTCATATAATTATTATCTTTTTTTTTTTTTTTTTGAATTTTCATGTTAAACCATTACTAATTTATTACAAGGAGGTGATTATTATTTTTTATTAAATTCTTATTATTTTTAACCAAAATGCATTATAAATCTTGTAGAACATTTTTTTTTATCAGGCCAGCTTTGGCCAAATCATTTTAAATTATACTAGAGGGTAACACATGTAGTATTGCACTTATAAAACTAAGGAATAAAATTATTACAATCAAATTCAATAAATAACCTATGCCTAAACAGATAAAACATGGAGTGAGTTTTTGGGATTATTGGAATTCTAAAAGTAGGGATTCTATCAATGGTTTCATTTATCCTATAATCACTTCAATCATTATCTTATATAAAATGTGAAAAGATATAATTGTACTTAAAAGTATTTATTAATATTTTAGAATTAAAGGATTTTTTCTAGAAAAAAGAGTTTGCTTTTTGGCATCCTCTCTAAGATAAACTCTCAATTTGTACATAGTATAGATGGCATTTTGATGGGAAATCTTAATTAGAGATATAATATCCATATTATATTACAGGGGAGTTTGCGTTGTTATAGGAATGATTAAAGGGAGGATAGGAATCCGGAGTACGCAGCATGTTCGAACCTTTATATGGGAAGTCATTCATAATATCCTACCCAACAAGGACATTGTTTCAAAGACACAAAGCCCCAGATCACGTGAGATGTGGTAATACGGAAGAAACCAATCTCATCTTTTGATGGAATACCTAGGGTCAGTGTCAGTGACTGTGTGGGATAGATTTTACTCTCTTTTTGGCATACTGCCAATTATTGAAGAGATATCATTATTAAATTTGAATCACATACTTAAAAAGCCTAGGCAGAATGATCAGTTAATGTTGGGACATATTATTCCCTTATCTCTTTTGGCACATTTGGTGTCTTCTCATAAGACGAGGTTAATCCTTGTAATATCTTCGACACCGCTAACATATTGGCAAGTGAGTTCCCTCTTTATCAAGGAAAATATTCATCCAACACCAAAAGAAAAAATAAGGAAATATGGATACTGTTAGAGATAGTGGGTGGCTTATAATCATTAGTCTAGATCTAAAGAGAGAGGATCTGAGGGCTCCTATGATTAATTCGTTGTGCGGGTCACTATAATGGGGTTAGGGGGTGCAATCCCTGTGGTATGGCAAAGGTATATTGAAAATTTGCTTCATATATCGAATAAGAGTATAAATTGTAAATTTAATTTGTTTTTGACATAATAAAACTTCTCTCCGGTGGACGTATGCTTTGCCTAATCACATATGTCTGTGTGTATTGTTTTTTATCTTTGTTTTACGATGTTTCTTATTATTGCTTGATCCGATCAATATATACAATGAAAACTGCTGCAATGTAGTGTAGTGAAAATTAACATTGATTGGTTGTGTTTTGATGACAAGACAAATATGGGAAGATGAGTTTTACAGGATGAAGGAATCTTCATTGGATGTTTTGCCGAAGGTTAGGAAAAAATAGCAACACAGTCGTAGAGGTTTGAGAAATTCGTAAATGTCTTCGACTGGCGGTCTACTTGGGTTACCGTCGAGTCGTCTTAAATACTAGAGGTGGCAATAGTTTGGGTTGTAATTGGGTCGAGGTTTAAACGGGTTGGGTCGAGTTTGACCCGTTTACCAACGGCCAAGAATAACTTCTAAAATATAAATAATAAACTTAGTCAATAAAAAGGGATATTTTCATTATATATATATATTATTTATGAACATACAAATTTAAAAAAAATAAAAAATAATATTTTGATAAATAATGTGAAATAATACAAAAGTTTACAACTAATAAATAAGCATTTATATTACAACAATCAAAAAGTACATAAGTATCCAAAATATATTGGATTCAAATTTTAACATCTAAAAAAATATAATGTATAAAAGTTTAAACTGAAATTTTAAACTTTATTTCTTGATTTCTTTCAATTTGTGCGGGTACGGAATCCATTTGTGTACTTGTATAAGCAAAAGAAAAAATAATTAGTAATAATATTTATTATATATAATAATTAATAAAATAATGTACCAAATATCAACTCCTTAATAATGAAAGACTGAGAATTTGATGCTATTTATAGAGTTGTAAATGCAGTTTTTAATATATATTTTACCTTTAATCAGATTTTATGATTTATTTCGGCCGAAGTATCTGAAATTTCGGTGATAAAGTGAATATTTCGGGCGAAATAAATTTAGGCAAAGTACAAACATTTCGCCGAGATTTTGGCCATTTCGATCATTTATTTCGCGAAATAATTTAGTTCAAAAAAACTCCATTTCGTATTTCGTTTGATATATCCAACACCGAAATTTTGCAAAATTTCGACAAAATTTTAAATCATGGTAGAAAGATAAGAACTTTATAAATTAAAGGGGGTTTACAAGTCTGGCAGTAAAAAAGATCCATACGATCCTCCTTAAGAGTCGGAGTGATACATGGAGGGGGAGAATTGATCTATAAACAAGAAAAACCGTCAATAGTGAAATTTACTAACACATTTGCTGAGAAGTTTACCTCTCGATAAACATGGATGAAACTGATAGAAGTGAAATGAGAAATGAGCTCCGTAACTGAGAGGATACAGAAGTTATCTCTCGGGGAATATCAGATGTTGAATATTGAAGACCTTGAGGCATAAAGAATGCATTAAAAACCCTAAAGACTAACCATCAACCTCACCAATCACCTGACAACATCATATGTTGAGCAAAAAGAGGGGTTCTCGAATTTTCAACTATCCATATAGAACACAATAGTCTACTTGGCTTACATGATTGAATACATGCTAATGTAAGTCTATATATATATATATAGATATATATATATATATATATATATAGATAGATAGATATATTGTATTGAATAAAATTGTATTGATGGCGAGTCTCTTATCATCTTTTAAATTCTACCCCAAATGACAATTCAAATACATTGTGGAGCCTTTGATCTGTTCTTTTACATTTTTTTTTTCTTTTAAAAAGTATAAAATAATTAGGCAATGGGATTTGGGCAGTCGGAACCCAGTCCAAATCTAACAAATTGAGTTCGGGCTAAGTTCGAGCCTATTGGGTTTTGGTTCAGTTCGGATCGAATTGGGTTCAAACTAGCAAATTTCAATTTGGACCAAATCCGAATTGGTTAGAATCCAACCCAACCCAATCGGCCCTACTTACAGCCCCAGTAATATGACATGGATAGGAAGCCCACCAAGCTCTATATCTGATAGGGATGGCAATGGGACGTGTTAAATGGGTAACCCGCCCCACCCCGCTCCTATTGGAGCGGGTTTGGTAATCAAATTTTCGGGTTAGGGTTGGATTCGGATTTGGATGTTCTGACTTGAGGTAGGATCGGGTTCAGACCAACCAGACCTCAACCCGACCTGGTATACCCATGTATTTTTGCAACTAGCATTAGTTGTTACATGCGTTGCTTAGTTTAGTTTAGGGTTTCTCTTCTCAATCTCAAGACTCATGAGAGGGAGAACTTAGAACTCTATTACGGCTAAACTATCTTCTGATTCTTCTCTAAGTTAATAGCATCAGCCATCAACCTCAACCATTCAAGTTTCTGACAAATCGAAGAGGGTTTCTGGTGTTTTTTAGCCAAGTTTTCGACAAATCGGAAGGGAGTTTCTAGCGTTTCTTCCATCTATTTTACAAGGGATGATTAAGCTCAATTCATTCTCTAATTTAAGAGCACCAGCCATAAACCTCAACCATCAAACTCAAGTTTACGTCAAATTGAAGGGGGGTTTCTAACGTTTTCACTATTTTTTTTGGTAGTGTGGTGTGAGAAACCCTGCCCCGCCCCTATTAGGGCGGGGTGGGTCTGATTTCTCCAATACTTTAGAAGCGGATATTTGTCTTTTAATTGTTCTGACTCGGGGCGGATCGGAATCGGGATAACATATATATTCCATTAGGGTTGGGCAATAGGAACCCGCCCCGTTGCCATCCCGAATATCTGATGCTCTGTAGTGGGAATTGTAGGGAGATCCCTCACCCGTTTTGTTTGTTCATGATAGCATATTAACATGGACTTTTCACCAAAAAATATATATATTAATATGGACTTGGATCATTGGTGCATTCCCCTTGCAAAAATATTCTAACCTATATATTAATATGGACTTGGATCATTGGTGCATTCCCCTTGCAAAAATATTCTAACCTTAACCAATCCCATCACGTCCCTGGTGAACAGGTGGACGATTTCCGGTGCAGACGATCCCGGATCTAAAAATATCTTCTTCCTTTACCAAAAACAAGAAAAAAAAAGGATACCAAATCTGTACCTTAAATATCGGTCCGCCATAACCTGCATGTTTGCCACATCAGCATTTTCAAAGATTTTCCTTCCTCTCCATTGATAGAGACTAGACAAAAACTGAAAGGGATCTACTCCGGAAGATTCTTGTTTCCCTTAAGACAGGCTCACCAGAATGGTAGTTTTGTCGCCTGCTTCTTTTAAGCCTTTTGGTGTCCTTTCCTACTCTTTTTAATCTCTCTCTATTTCTCTGATAATTCCTCTCTCTAACTGCAGCCTTAATTCTTGTTCTCTACAATCATGACTCTCTCCTACCCCAACAATCTTGTCCAAAAGCCCCCAAAATGGTGGAATCCTACTCTGTCAGGTTTGATCTCTCTTTCTCTATCTCTCATTTAAATGGATGTTGGTTCTCTTTACTATTATTTTCGACTTGCTTCCTCTTGTACTGTTTTATTTATTTAATTTTTTTTTTATCCTCTGTTCTGTTAGAGAAGATTGTGCTGTTATTTTATTCTCTAAGTGCTAGGTTTTTTTGGTTCTCAGATGCCATTAAGAATGATTGAGCATTATGTGAGGTTTTAGTTTCCAAGTTATTTAGTTTTCTATTGAGCAATTCGACAAGTTGAGTTGATTCTATCAGATACAATTTGAAGTTGAATGAGCAGAGATTTTGATATTCTAGACTGCTCCAACTAGTTTGCTCTCCAATGGATGCCATTTCATTAAAACTAGCCTGAAGGGTGGCTAGTAAAGGTGCAGATACTCATGTTAAATGAGAAATTCCTGCGTTAGTCTTTTTTCTTGGATTTTTTAGTTTTATTTTTTTATTTTTTTTATTTTCTTTTTATACCTTGTGTCACGAATTCCATTATAATTTCCATAGTTTCACCAGACAAGTCAATGATCAATTGAATTTTTGAATCAATGCCGCTATCCTGAATTCTGAGTTGATCAACATGTTTTTTTAAAGCTTTGAACAATTTCCATTTGTTATTCAACCGGCCCTATTACATGTTTTAAAGAAGGGATGGTAATACTATTTTTTTTTATTCAAAAATTGGCATATGGTAGGTTTAGGAAGAATTTGTCTATAATTTGCTGGTGGATGGAGAGCAGATTGTGTACTAAGAGAATGGAAAGGCTTTGACTTCCTTTTATTCAAATCTTTACAGCTCGAAGTAGGATTTGAGGCCAGTTTATGCGATATGGGGTGTGGTAGGCTAGCAGTGATCATGTTGTCTAGATTGAATGAAGCTTTGAGGGGGAAGAAATCAAGAGAGCAATTTGGGAATTGGACAAGGATAAAGAACTCAAGCTGGATGGTTTTACGGTAGCTTTTTTCCAGAATTGTTGGGAGGTGATCAAAAAGGGGTTGATTGAGGTTCTCAATGAATTTCATTCTAATATGTGGTTAATAATATATCTAATGCAACATTTTTAGTCCTAGTCCCAAATGAAAATGATGCCAAGCAAAATTAAGGATTTTAGGTCTATTAGTTTGATTATTAGTCTCTACAAAATCATTGCCAAGGTTTTGTCTTTAATGATTAAGGAGGTCACGGGGTCTGCAATATCTTAGTTTTAGAGTGCTTAGTAGATTCTAGATTACGCATTGGCTGCTAAAGAGTGTCAAGGAAAGATTCCGAGTAGGGACCCGGGGTTAGTATGAAAGTGTGACTTGGAAAAAAGCATATGATAGAGTCAAATGTGAGTTACCAGATGCAGTTCTAGAATGTAAGGGCTTTGGAAAAAGGTAGCATGAGTGGATTACGGGGTGTGTTAGGAACGTTTCCTTTTCTTTCATTTTGAATGGGAGTATTAAA
>JAUPMG010049370.1:0-13955 GCA_031762675.1 Pachysandra terminalis | reverse complement strand
GGTATTCTTTCGCCAGTCAGATGCAAGTAGTCTTCTTTTGGTGGTTTATGTAGATGACATTGTCATCACAGGGAGTGTTACCTCAGGTATATCATCATTGAAAGATTTCCTACAGAGTTAGTTCTAGACCAAGGATTTGGATCCTTTGAGATATTTTCTTGGTGTGAAAGTTGTCAGAAGTCGGCATGGGATTTCTTCGACACAGAGGAAGTATGCGTTAGACTTGCTGCGTGATATGCCAAACCATCGGATGTGCCGATGGTTCCTGGAGTGAAGTTGTCACCAGATGAAGGAGAGTTGCTTGATGATCCCGAGAGATCTAGACGCCTGGTTGGGAAGCTGAATTATATTGATGTCACCCATCCAGATATTGCATTCCTTGTTAGTGTGATGAGTCAGTTCATGGCAGCCTCGCGAGTTCCTCATTGGAATGCACTTCTGCATATTCTATGGTACATTAAGGGCACTCCAAGTCGCGGTTTATTGTATGGTAACTATGGTCATATGAACATTGAGGGGTTCTCAGATGCAGATTGGGCAAGATCTCCTAGTGATCGGAAGTCTACTTTTGGGTACTGTATATTTGTAGGGGGAATCTGGTATCCTGGAAGAGTAAGAAACAACCAGTGATAGCGCGATCGAGTGCAGAGTTTGAGTATCGGGCTATGGCCATGCTACGAGCGAGATGATCTATTTGAGACAACTTCTTAGTGAGCTTGGATATCCTCATTCTAGTCTGTCTAAGTTATGGTGTGATAACCAAGCTACTATTCATATTGTGTCTAATCTGGTTTTTCACGGGAGGACGAAGCACATTGAGGTTGACTGTCATTTTGTACGAGAGAAACTACAAGGTGGAGAAATCTCGTTACCGCATGTGAGAACCGCGGAGCAATTGGCGGATGTGCTTACCAAGTCATTGACTGGGAATAGAATTGGGTACATTTGTAACAAGCTGGGCATGAATAATATATATGCTCCAGCTTGAGGGGGAGTGTTAGTGTGGGCAAGTGGGCCGTGAGGCCCACACAACCCCTTTTTCTCTTTTTCCTTTCTTTCTTTATTTGTGTATGTACTGTTTTAGCCCTAGTTCTAGTTAATATATAAACTCTCTCTCTAATTGAGGAGAGTAAGTTTTGCTGCCACAACAACATTGTATCAGAGCTGGAGGTCATGTGATCGAATTCCGGGGGTGTATGTTTGTGCGTTTGCCTTGGAGTTCTGTGTCTTCCACGGATGTATTGTTCCCGTGTGGAGCCCAAACGTGCGGGAGGGTGTTGAACCATTTGATATACATTGTTGTGCCATTCTCTAACAGCTTAAGCTTTTAGAGCAAATGGTGTTTAACAGGTTCCATATGGGAATTCATCGCCGTCTCCGTCCACTGAGAGGCGGAACGATCCTGGTTCCTTGGTCAGTTTTGTACTTGGTGTGAGGAACAGGACGTTAGACTTTTCAGAGACCCTGACTTGTAATCCGGAGATTTTGTTTACAGATTCCGATTGCGACCTTCCAGTGGGTGCTAGACCTGTGAATGATAGTGTCATGAAGTGCCATTCCAATTCCAATTCTGAAGGAAGCGGTAAGTACGATCACGAGACTACTCCGACATCCAACTCTTTGCAGTCCGCTTCGAGACCCTGTAGAAGTGTCCTGGACAGATCCAGAAACGATATGAGCAGACCGAGAAGTAGGAGGCTTGCCATGTAATTTCCAGCATTTGTCACGCCTGTGACCAACTCCACCACAGTGAAAGCATATAATCCTCCCATCAGGTCCACGACCCCCACGCCCTCCATGTCCTCCCCCGCTACCACCACGTCCTCCTGACGGGACTTGACTGACCAAGGCGGCGAGATCACTCGTCTTTATAGTACTAGAGGCAGAACGGACGAATTGAAGCACTCGAGAATAAACCTCAGTCAATGAAGACTCACGACTGGCAAGAATCTGGGATCTAGCGGGATCAAACTCTGTTCTCAACCCACTCAGAAAAGCCATGACCGCTAGCTGTTCTCACTGCTGTCTCATCTAGTTCACATCCGAAGTCAACGGAATCAATACATTCAGCTCTTCATATACCTTCTTAAAGGCAGCAAAATACTCACTAACCGGGATACCACCCTGCTCCGATCAAAAGAAGGAAAGAGATACATCATAAAGACGATTCATATCGTCTTTGCCCGAATACAGTACCATAAGATATTCCCATAGTTCCTTAGTTGTATCGCAATGGGTCACCAAGACCGACACTTTGGGATCCATAGAATTGATGAACTGATTATACAATCTAGCATCATCCCGTAACCAAATTTTAGCACCCGCCGGATCGGTTTTTGGATCCGGAGAGCTCCTCATAAGATGCTCCTTCCTATCCATGCCACGAATAGCAAACAAAATAATCTTGTGCCAATGCTGAAAATTGTGCCCATCTAAGCGTTGATCGGTGGGACGCAAAGATGACGACACAATTTCAGAAATAACCGGTTTAGGTTCCGCCGGATTCTGCTCGGAGGTACTCATGATGATCTCACAATGCAAATAAAAACAGCAATAGAAAAATCTCACCAAAAAAAAGATAGGGGGAATTCGCACCCCTCGACTTGCCGATCGCGATCAATAGCCACCCTTCCGATAGGCAGAAAAATTCTCTGCAATAATAAAACTCATTACACCTTCAAATGTAGAGTTCCATGAAGAAAATCAACCAAGTTCACCCACTAAACCACAAATCAGATCACAAACGACTCTAAAAGGGTCTTCGCATCAAAGAGAAAAAAAAAACCCCGAAACTGCTAGAAAGAGGTAGCGCAATCGCTACCTCACTTCTATGGGGAACCCGAGAGGTAGCGTGAGATCGCTACCTCTCGGCTGGAGCAGGCGAGATCAGCAGAAAAATAAAAACAAGAAAGGAAGAAGAGTTGCCGTGAACAATACCTATGAACAGCAGAAAAAAAAAAAAAAGAGAAGGAAGAAAGAGGAAGAAAGAAGAAGAAAGGAAGAGGGCCAAGGGGTTGCTGCCGGCGAGAAAAGAGGAAAAGGTCGGTGGCGGCGTGAAGAGAGGAAAAAAATTAGGTTTTTTTTTTGGATTGCTCTGATACCATGTTGTAGCACCAAAACATACTCATCTCAATTAGAGAGAGAATTTATATATTAAATAGAGTTAGGGCAAACTGTAAACAGGAAAAGTTCTAACAGATTTGAACACATGTGGATGACACATAAGTCCTTTAAGTCGGAAGTTTCTAGATGGTGGGGTGAACAAGAGAGGTTAGTAAACAATTGGGTAGGCTTTGGGTTCATGGGAATTGTCAATGGTATCAGAAGAAAATTAAAGGAATGGAATAATTTAACCTTTGGTGATATCTCTTTGCATAAGAAAATACTGATGGGGGAGATTGAGGGGCTTGATCACTTAGAGCAGTTGAGAAGCCTTTCCACTATTGATTTAGAGGGAAGAAAGTCAAAAGAAGGGAGCTAGACTTGCTTTTAGGTTGGAGGAAATCAGTTGGAGGCAGAAATCCAAGGCGATTTGGGTTAAAGAAGGTGATGGACACACTAGATTTTTTCACAATATGGCAAATGGAAGAGTTAAACTTAATAACATTTTAAATTTGGTGGTGAGCAGGATACAATTATCATGTTTCAAAATATCGTATCGAGGTAGCATATCGGTTGGTTCAAAAATTGATATGTATCGGGATACGCGTGGATACACTATAAAAACCATGGATATGGTGGATATACATGAAAAATTGTCGATACTTAAAACAACTCATTTTGATGCAAAGATCAGCTAAAAATATAATAAGTTAACATATTTTTCATATGATACACCCACACATAATATACATGTAAAATTTTAAAAAAAAATTGATTAAATGTAAACGAAAGTTATAATGTATCTTATAAACTAATAAAACACAAACCAATCACATATATATATATATGTTAGATTGGGAGAAAGCCTATTATAGGGTAGAGTGGGATTTTCTAGATTTGGTTCTCAAATAGAAGATTTTGGTCCCAGATGGAGAAAGTGGATGGGGAGCTGCATCAGGAATGTGTCTTTTGCCTTCATTTTTAATGGTTGTGTCAAAGGTCATTTCATCACTTCTAGAGAGATTCGTTAAGGGGACCCTTTTTCCTCTCTCCTTGTCACCTTGGTCGGTGATGTTCTTAGTTGCTTTTTGTCAAGAGCAAAGGAGCTGGGTCTCATTTCAGGATTTGTAGTGGGTAGAGGTAGATTGTCGGTATCTCATCTTCAGTATGCTGATGACACGATCATATTCTTTAAGGTGATTGCAAAGCATGCGTATTGGGTGAAGTCGATACGTGCTTTGAGATGATTTCAGACCTTAAAGTGAACTTGCAGAAACTAGCATCACTGGTTTCCATGTGGCATCTGAGAGGGTCTGTCAATTTGCAGGTTACTTAGGCTCTGGGGTGGCGGAGTTGCCAATTAGGTACCTCGGCCTTCCTTTAGGTTGAAGTGCTTGGTCCTTAGAGTTTTGGGTTCTCATCATTGAAAAGCTTGAGAAGAGGTTGGCCAATTGGAGGATCACTCTTATCAAATCTTCCTTGAATAATCTTCTATTAACTTTCCTTGTTCAAAGCACCAGTTAAGGTTGTCAAATTGATGGAAAAAAATTCAGAGGGACTTTCTTTGGGAAGGAGGAGGTCAAAAGAAGGACCATTTGGTCAACTGGAAGGTAGTTTCCAAAGGTAGGGAGGAATGGGGGCTTAATTGGATAAACATTTTTGGCACAAAATTCTGCATTCTTGGGTAAGTGGTTATGGAGATTTTGTACAGGCAAGAATGCTCTATGGTACAAGGTAATAACTAGAAAGTAGAAAGTAAGGTATAACGACATCGGATGGGATGGGAACCGAAATGCCAGAATTTATAGCACTAGCCCATTCCCCATGGAAGGCTATATCTGTAGTGGCAGTGGGTCCGATGTCTTGCTTGGTTGACAGTGGGTCTGCTCTGGAATCTCGCTTTCAGTTGAGATTTGTGAACAGCCGAAATTGGCAATTTGGGTGATCTCCTTGTGTTCCTTGAACCTGTTTTTATTGATCCTATTCTACCGGACTTGAGAGTCTGGCCCCTCCACTCTAGTGGACGTTTCACCACAAATTCCTTTTTCTAAGCTTTGCTGGGTGCAGGTCAGCAAGTGTTCTTCCTTTTAATCTTTCTAAAGTGTGGAAGATGTGTGACCCCCCTAGAGTTAGATCTTTTGTTTGTACCTCCTTGTTGTATAAGATGTCGTGACTCGAAATTGTTAATCTCGAATTACGATTATCATGTATAAACCATAGCAGTTATTTATGATAATATTTGTATTACTTGCTTTATGGTTGCATCAAAGTAATTAAGCAATGTAAGATAAGAAAGCTATAAATAGACATCCTAACCAAGGGATATATACATGCAAACAAAAGTGTACAATATTACAACTGCTCACATCAAATCCAAAACTATACAATCACTCTTACTTTTTCTTCTCTCTTTGCCTCTCTCTTACAGCAGACAAATTTGATTTTTCTTTTTTTCCTGAACCTGAGTCTCCAGCTCCTTCTCTAGTTTCTCCTCGTCCTTTAAAATAAAATAGTTTAATGAGACAACAGTCCCAGTAAATAATAATCATATCATAACAATAAACAAATCATTTGAATACATATATGCAAAAGAAACTAAATTAGAACATTTATGCATTTTTGGTTGCTTTTGAAACATGTATGGACACACCTATATAGGCCGTCTAAATTCCATTACTACCAATAACACATATAGTTTCCATATTATACAGATATGAACAATTAAGGATACAGATAGAAATAGACTTTAGATGACATAATACAATTCATGCAACTTAACTAGAAAGTACAATAGAAAGTATCCGAGCTAGGCATATAGCTATCCAGGCTATTCTATAGTTGATAGCATGGACGCGGTGATGCCACCCCCTCACGATAGTCAGATCACATGTCTTACTTGCCGGCACAAGGCTCACGGCAATGTATACCTTATCGTGATGTGGCCTTTCATGTTTGTTTGCTCTGTGGAACCATGTCATATAAGTGAACTCATTGGTCAGATGAGTCATTATAACCACTTGTACAAGGGTCCATATCGTATAGTCGCATCCCATGTGGCAAATATATGAAACACAGTCATGTACTCATAGTCACGTCATCTGTATCATATCATGTCTTTTCTTGTCATATCATGTGTCATGTCACATGCATCTGTTATAAAAAGCACCCGTGACCGTATGTTTTTTTAAAAAAGGAATTGAGAAATTAGATCGTTGTCAAATCATACTGAAAAGCTTCTAAAAAACTTTCTATAATAGGTTCCTAAGCATTTGAAACCAAACCATGCGTATAAACCACTGTTCACATAAAACCAAGTGCCTCTCTTACAGCCTATGGTGTCTATTTAACTTAAACCTATTGTTATATACATATATATTAGAAAGCAATTAATTGTAGAAACAATATATCTACTTATAACTTCTTAACCTATGAATTAAATGAATAGAATACAAAGAAGATATTTTCAGATTGAAACAAAGCTTGGAAACAAAGAGTTCAGACGTATAAACCAACCATATGTATCATTGGAACACATGTCTAATTTAATTCAACTTAGCTAACAGTTATTAATACTGTAGTATAAAAGTTATAAACAAGAAAGTCCTAAATATAATACAGAATTCAAGAACTTTAGATTTTAAGCAAGATATATAAGAGCTTCAAAAATCCGCATATAGGTTCAAAACAGAGCTCTAGAAATCAGCATATAGGTTCAAAACAGAGGCATGGTTGTTACTTACTTAGCTTAGGTTTTCTTCTTTTTATCCTTTCCTCCTTTCTTCTCTTCTTCCCTGCTGTTTTTCTTACCAATTCATCTGAAGCAACTGTTTAAATTAATCAGGTTTTGATATTTATGTTTAGAATTAGTTAGGTAAATACTAAATACTAATTACAAGTTAATGTAATTAACTAACTACTAATCCCCCTTATTAACCTTAGTTTAACTTAAACTAATATAAGATTTATCCATTAGAGACATGTGTCTTGTTTAGCTCTCCTTTGCCACGTGTCGTTCAAAGAATCAACATTACTTTTGACAAGCCTTCAATGGCATTTTTGTAAATCAGAGGATTTCTAATAGACCTTACTTTTTAAAGTATTTACAGGCATGCCATTTCATAAAAGACAACTTAATGATTCGATGTAGTGTCCTCCAAGGGTTCTTATATCTATTAACCAATAGGAACTACTTCTACTTATTGTGAAGATTAAGTACTAATTAACCCTCCTTAATTATAGATAATTATAACTAACAGTAATTACGTAATAAAGTCAAGAATTACAATCTAGTTAACTTAGGTATTAAACATTAACTAATTACCATTAATTGTAATTAACTTGTACTTAGCAATAATGAAAGGTTAGGATATTACATAAGATCAATACCACTGATATTCTTCAAAAAAGGAGAGATGGTTTGGTTCTCTCTCCGCGCATATGCATGATGTGCAAGGTGCAGGGGGAGTCAATCGATCATCTTGTTCTTCACTGCAGTTTTGCCAGAGGCGTTTTGGATTTTTTCTTGAGGAGTGTGAGCTTGGATTGGGTGATGCCTGGAAAGGTAGATCTGTTTTTTGATCAATGGAGAGGTGGTGCTCTGGGTAAGAAAGGTAAGATGATGCAGGGGGATGTCTTCTTTGTGATTTTGTGGGTGATTTGGATAGAAAGGAATAAGCGGATATTTGAGAATTGGCGACAAAGTGTACGGTCAATTATAGACTCTGTTATGATTTGGTGGCATCTTGGGTGGTAGTCAGACTGAAGTTCAGGGATATACAATTTGATTTGATTTTTAGAGATTGGGCTACTATCGCAGGATCATCTTCTTGTTTGAGGAAGCAGAGTGTCATTCGGAGGAGTCCTCCTAGAGGCATCATCAAGCTCAATTTTGATGGGTCATCTTTAGGAAATCTTGGCCGCTTTGGTGAGGGTGGAGTCTTTTGAGATGCCGATGGTCAGATCATTCATGTGCATTCGGGGCCGATCGGGGTGGGGGATTCAACGAGGGAAGAGTTTTGGCATTACTTATAGGCCTAAGAGAGGCGAAGGATAGACATAGATGCCTTACAGATTGAAGGGGATTTTGCTGTAATTATTTCTTGGATGACTGATGGCCGACATTGTTCATGGAGATTCTGGCATTATTTCAAAATGATGAGATACCTTGCTGAGGGTGTGGTCACATCATTTTCACACATTCCGCGAGTGGGGAATACAATGGTAGACATTTTGGCGAGAGGTGGTGCTAGGAGGGATACTCTCTTCGTTGGGATCCCTACAAAGTATATGCTATGAGCAAGGTGATGGTTGTAGTGTGTCTTTAGTAGTTTGGGTTGCTTGCTGTTTCGGTCTTTGGTCGAGTTTTGGTTTTCACTTTGTATAGATTGTTGTCTCTTCACTTTTTCACTTGTATGTGTCTTAGAATCTCGTTAATTATAAAAAAATGCCAAATGCTTGGAGGAAGAGCACAATAGTACCTGTATATAAGAATAAAGGAGGTGTTCTGAATTGTACCAATTATTGTGGAGTTAAGGTTATGAATCATATCTTGAAGTTATGGGAAAGATTGATGGAGCAAAGGTTAAGAAAAATAACCCAGGTGTCAGAAAATCAATTTGGCTTTTTGCCAAGGAGGTCTACCATTGAGGTTACCTTTTTTACATAGACAATTAATGAAAAAGTTTAGAGAAAAGAGATAAGATCTTCACATGGTTTTCATTGATCTAGAGAAAGCATGTGATAGAGTTCCTGGAGAGTTAATTTGGTGGGCTTTTGGTAGGAAAGGGTACCAATCAGATACATCAAAGTTGTTAAAGTCATGTATGAGGGAGTGATAACTAGGGTGAGAGCGGTGGGAAACAAGACAAATTAGTTCCCAATAGAGATAGGTCTACATCAAGGGCCAACTATGTGCCGCTATCTTTTTGCTTTAATTATGAATGAATTGACTACTCATATTCATGAGGTGCCTTAGTGTATGCTTTTTGCAGATAAATTGCTATTTTGGTAGACCAAACTAGAGAGGTGGTTCATGAAAAACTAGAGTTATGAAGGGAGACTTGGGAATCAAAAGTTTTTAAAATAAGTCGAATTAAAACTGAGTACCTGGAATGTAACTTAAGCACAAACAATAATAGAGGTGAAGCAATATTTAGAATTGTGAATCAAGATACTCCTGAAAACAATCAATTTTGTGATCTTGGATCAATTATCAGAAAAGAGTGGAATATTGATGAGGATGTTGCTCATAGAATTAGAGTTGGATGGCTTAAGTGGCAAAGTGCTCTCAGATTGCTATGCAATCGACATGTTCCACTTAAACTAAAAGAAAATTCTATATGACAGCCATTAAGCCAGCTATGATGTATGGATTAGAATGATGGGCAACAATGGAGCAACATATGCATAGGATGAACGTTGTTGAGATGGATGTGTGGGGAGATCAGGAAAGATAAGGTTTGTAATGAACATATCTGAGGGTATTTAGGTGTAGCTCAAATAGAAGATATGATAAAGGAAAGTAGGTTAAGATGGTTTGTGCATATAAAGTGAAGACCACGGTTGTGACTTGTGGTGTGAGGGAGAAATCATTGAAGGATCTAAAAGGGAGAGAGGAAGACCAAGAAGAACTTGGGTGAAGGCTATCAAAAAGGGTTTGGATACTCATAATTTGATTGAAAATATGGGTTTTGCCAGATTGGGATGGAGGAATATGATTCTTGTTGCCGAGCCCAACTAGTTGGAATAAGGCATATGATGATGATGATGATGATCTATAGGGGCTTGTAGATGAGGCAAAGACAAAGATCTATCATCCTGTCCTGTAGAAACAAAAGGAGTATTTAAAGCTTTGCCGTAAGATGAGAAAAAAGTAGTACTCAATAAGAAGCAACATCAATATTGACAGAAGTGGACCCCCCCAAGTTCTTATTTACCGTGTTTCCATTTTTAAAATTAAAATCGTACACATACTGTTACGAATTACAGTCTTACATATCCTATATTTATAGTTTGTGTACATATCCTCTCTTCTTGTTTTTAGTCATTTCACCTAAAGTCTTATACCCTTATTTTGATATATTTTTATTTTTTCTTTGATGACAGATACATTTCTATATATATACATACATACACTTTCGCCCAATAAAATTAAGTAATATCCACTTTATAAATAATAAAAATTAAATTATTTGTATTTACGTTATTTTTGTATTTTAAGATTTATTACAAGGCCTTATCTTTTAGAAAAATGCTAAAAAGCAGCCTCCTAAAATATTTAAAGCCATGTTTATCAAGCCAATTCAACAATCCGTAAAATATAGTCATTATATAGTCCGATTGTTCTCTTAGAATTTTGTCGACTCTTTTAAAGAGGTTGATTGTACAGGGAAACTCACCAGACTTAGAAACCTACTGAGACAGATTTCAGGATGACAACTTATTTGGAGAACCCCACTTGTGCATATGTATAGTGAATTCCACCTCAAATACCAATGTGCAACCCCAAAAACATTTACCATATTGCAAAATTGGTTTTTATAGTATGTTTTTGATGAATAATGAATATATATAGAATAAAAAGAAGAAAATGTACAGACAGCACTTCAAAAGAAGTCCCAAGTCAAGTAAAACAAAAAGGAAGGAGAAAAAAAAAATAGGAGTTAATCTACAAGAATATCTGTAGTGGGAATTCCACTAAAAAATGTCTTAAATGTCTTTCTTGTGTAAAATTTAAAAAATGTAATAAATTCGATAAACATGAAAAAATCTATTATGCAATTATTGAGGCAGAGTTACGCTAATATATTATCTACATGGTCTATCCAGGGGATCCTCTGTCAACTAAACAGTTTAAATTGCTCTCATCATTTCTTGATACGATAAAAAATGTCTAAGCAGCTAATAACATTGGTGAGGACAGTACAAATTCTTTGTTACTTATTTAATTTTTTCCTGGCTCCACCCGAGTATTGACATAATATCTATAAAGAGAAAGGACATTAACAATGATAACCTTTCTGAATTCTAGAGTATCCCAAATACACACTTAACAATACGAGGTGACAATATGTCATGAACTAGACTCAGAATATGAACAAAGCTATTTAACCAAAACACGAGGCGGGACATGGAATAATAAATGATTGACAAACAATATGAAAAAGGATAATTAAAAATTCAAACTGGCGATGACTTTCTGTTTACAAGATAGCATTCTATCAAAACAGCATCCCATAAACGGTTTGGTTGGCTTTCTAGATTGACAAGAAATCTCTTTGTGAAATAATTGGATAATGATAAAAAAATTCATTGTGATCTTTTTTTAAGAAAAGCCATGCCTTTCTACTATGGTCATCTCAACAGTTATAAAGTACGAAAAAACCAACCAACTTTTATGTTTTGTAGGAACCCAAATATCAGTATGAACTAATCCAAAAGGAGTTTATCTACAACTAGTGATACGAAAGGAAAAGACACCCGGCGATGATTGCACAACTGACAAGTGTCACATTCAATAGCAGGAATGACTTTAAAGATGGAATTAACAACTTCAAGTTTTTGGAGTGTTGGATGACAAAGACAATAATGCCATTGAGATGCAAAAACGTCTCAATGTAGTGCAACAATACCTGCTCTTGGATCACAGTTCAAGTAATAAAGCTCATCTAGCTAATGCTTGTTACCAATCATCCTCTGTCCTAAGATCCTGACAAAACAAGATTTGTACAGAGGACAAGGACAAGGAAAAGGTAGAATGAATTGTTCCCTCTAGTAATAGAACAAGTAGTCTCATCAACAGGAATAAAATTAGAATCAGAAAAAGAAGGGTTGTGCTGACCAATATATCAGTACTAATTATAGAAAACAGCATCTGGATCATGAACACAGCAAGTACAGATCTCTACACTCAAGTCCAGCAGTTACAAATCAGAGACGAGAGTTGAAAACCATGGCAGCCTGTATATCAGAAAACGCAAATCGCCAGGGTGGAAAAACACCTACCCATCCCACTAGAACAACTTCTCACTCATAGAACAAGCAGTCAACAATTTAGGCTGATGCACAACACATATAACAAAGATAATGACGAAACCAATGGGGCACAGATCCTCTAGGTTTTCATTTGAGAGAAGAATCAAGCAGATTAGGGGGAAAAAAAAAAAGAATGAAAGCAGTTTGGATCAGAGCCACATGTATCAATGCTCTGGTAACATTATAAATTATAAACAAGAATATGAGAGAAGAAGGAAGAGTGAAGAAGTGAATAACATGAATTGGAGGAAATGAGTGTCAACCTAACATGGTCTACCTCTTAATAAAATTGATTTTACAAAATATTTCTCATCATAGAGTTGCTTAAATCGAATGAGTTGTCGAAAGTTGTGGTCACCAATCTGGAGGGCGTCCCTCAAGGGTTTTGTTGGAGAGAAGACTCCAACAGAATAGAACAAAAAGTTTAGAGAATGAAAATAGGTTATATAACAGTCCTGATAGATCAGTGCTCTGATATGTTGTTTATAAAGTAGAAATTAGAATAAGAGAGAATGAAGAGAGAAGTGAACAAAAATTGAAGGAAAAGATAGAGTACCGACATAAACTGGTCAACCGCCGCATAAAAATCGATTTACAAATAAACCCCTCATAAACACTTGCATCTTCGACAAAGATTTCTGAAGAATTGATTAATTGAAGGTTTTCAAAAGTTGTGGTCACCAATGTGGAGTTCATTACTCGAGAATAATGTAGAGGAGAACTTCTTTGATAGAGTTGAGCGGCCATTTAATTTTAAAGAGCAGGAGGGTCATAAGGTAGGAATCATGGGCTTTGTTGTCTCTTTGTAATCTTCTGGAGAAGGCTGTTTTTATCATCTGGGTATCCTTTTGTTAATGGATGTGGGTGAAGTTGTCAAAGTAGTTGTTTTCAGATATGATTTATTTATTAATGGAGTGTAACGGATACCATATTTATTGGATATGCAAGTTCTAAATAAGGCATTATTACAAGATATTTTCCTTTTTTACCATAGTATGCAAACAGCTTAACGAGATTAGTCTCCTGCAGTAGATCATCTTATTTCAATCTGGCAGGCTATGTTGTAGAAATTTTATTTGAATATGAGAAGTTTTCTTTAAAGATATGGTTTACTTTTCAGAAAAGTTTGATGTGCTTCGCCTTTATTGAGAAGTTTCCATTCTGCTTTTTGAGTTGGGAGAACTAGATTGTAGAAAAAGGTTTTCTTCACCATCGAACCTTGCCTTTGCTATAACTATTGGTCTCTTTGGAATTAGAGAAGGATCATAGAAGTTGAAGAACCAATTTTGGAAGGATGACAGAGCTGTATGTCTTTAGACTTTAATTTCATTGGTCTTGCCTTTATGTAGAGTTCATCGAAGTAGATTTTGTCTTTGGAACATTGCTGTCCTTTTGTAATTTTTATAGCTTTGGCTAGCCTGTTAGCTTGCCAGTCTTATTGTCTACATTTTGTGTACATTGGGCTCCCCTTCCCCTTTTATTAATAAATACCTTAATTTGTAAACATCATGTGGTTAAACAACGATAATAAAATGTAGAAAAGTATTTATATTTTTCTCATACGGACATCAATCTTAGACCATCCATGGGTTTGGTTGGTCCTTAGATTAGCCAGAAATCAAAAGATACAGTTTGGACAACTTTAACCATTCCATCAAGGCACTTAATATTGGTGCTTACCCTGTTAGTAAGGTCTGATTATGGAAAACCAACAAACCTCGATTTAAAAATGTTAACTAGGAATGTAGAAGGCTACAAAAAAATTAAGAAATACAAAAAAAGCAAAAAACATTTTGGTAATGGTAATATAAAATTATATA
>JAUPMG010049359.1:0-13955 GCA_031762675.1 Pachysandra terminalis | reverse complement strand
GTGAATGGTTTGTGAGTGGTGCTGGGAGTATCCACTGGAAGTCAATGTAATTGACTAAGTGTACTGGTGTATTCTTCAGTGTGGTGAAAGTCCCTTAAAGAATAAGGGTACTGGTGTATTCTTCCGTTTGGTGAAAGTCCCTTAAAGAATAATTGTACTGGTATATTCTACCGTGAGGTGAAAGTCCCTTAAAGAATAGAAATGGTGGCATTCTACCGTGAGGTGCAAGTCCCTTAAAGAATGGAATGGTGTATTCTTCTGTGTGGTTAAAGTTCCTAAAGAATAAGTGTACTGGTGTATTCTTCCGTGTGATCAAAGTCACTTAAAGAATAGTGTAGTGGTGTAATCTACCATGAGGTGAAAGTCCCTTAAAGAATGGGAATGGTGGCATTCTACCGTGAGGTCAAGTCCCTTAAGGAATGGAATGGTGGCATTCTACCTTGGATGCAAGTCCCTTAAATAATGGATTGATTGTTAAATGAGCATGTGATTGGGCTAAGCCTAATTACCCATGCATTGCATATGCACCATCATCTGCATTTCATTGTGCATACTTGCATCATATCATACTTCATTAATCATTGTATATATTTGACTTGAAGTGAATGTTTATGTGTACTTCCATTTATTGATTGGTTGTGTTGTGTTTGAGTTTGTATTGTGAACTGTGTTTTGTGATATGGTGGGACCATATGGATCAATTGTCAAAGCATGATGGGATCATGTAGACTATTTGTTGAGGCATTGTGGGACCATGCGGTTTACTTGTTATACATAGTGGGACTATGTGGTTTAATTGTTTGTGCATGATGGTATTATGTAGACTGTGTGTTAAAGCATGGTGGGACCATGTGGATTACGTGTTAAGGCATGATGGGATCATGTGGACCTTTTGATTAATCATGGTTGGACCATGTGTACAAATTGTTATGGCGTGATATGATCATATGTGTGATTTTCAATTATAATGGGATTATGTGATTGATATAACTTGATGGAATGTAATGGGATTACAATGTGCTATGTGATATACTTATTGAATAGTATGTTTGATATGATAATGAGCATACTAATATACTATGAATGATGTACTATCCATTGGGTGAAATTGCATGAATTAATCTGTACTGTTATACATCTATGGAAATAATTATTGTAATTTCTTTGGATTTCCCTACTGGCCTGTAGCTCATCCTTATGTTGAAACAGGTAAGCAGTTCGATTGAGAAGTGGATTGGGAGATGGATCTTTACTAGTAATGACTTTTGTTTTCAGATACTTGGAGAACAATGGAATGGTTTTTATTCTATTTTTATTATTAACTTTGGTTTGACCCAAGAGGGCATTGAAGTTGTAATATATTAGATATTTCCTTGATTATGTGTGATTGAGCTTAACTAGTATTAGTTAAGTTAAAGGTTTTAATTTTTATAGACTTCCGCTGGTTTATATTCTTTACTCTAATTAACCATGTGGTGGTTTTATTATTGAGAATAGCTATCCGCATCCATTCACTGGATCCAAAGATTATTCCCTTGGAAATCCTTGAGATCCTATATCTCGAATTTGGGGCGTGGCATTGGCCTACACCAAGGACCCCAAATACGGCAAGATGAAGCACATCAATATTCTCTATCATTACATTAGAGACAGAGTTGCACATGGAGACATGTCCCTTACACATATCCCTACTCATCATATGGTAGCAGTTCCCATGACTAAACCTATAGCTAGACAAGCTTTTAAGATTCATGTCTGAGAGATGGGATTACGTAGTTTTGTGATTTTTGTTAGGTGGTATAGTCTTATTTACATTTGTTATGTAAACATCTCATATTACTTTATATTTTATGCATGAAAATTTAATAGAGTTTATCTTCTCATGAGGCATGAGATTGCGTATTATATGTACACATTACACACATTATATCCATACTATGAGGATGTGGATACGATATATCACAAGGTTAGTGGTCGGCTTCTAACACAGCGACCAACCCTGGCACATGCATTGTGAGTAGTGTATACAATGTCAGTGACATGTCCTCCATGTTAGGCGACATGTTGCCAATTCCGAGGTGGTCGACACGAAGTCAGGGTGCAAATTGTTTTACCCAAATTTCGGCGACATAGGGAAAATTTTTCAAAATTTTTCAATATTTCCCCCATATCTCTCGACATGGGCGACAGGGGGGAAATTTTTCATTTTTTGAATACTTTTTTAAAAATTAAAGAATTGTTAGACATTTGTTTTTTAATTTTGTTTTATGTATTATGATGTATTTAGACACTACTTAGGATTGTTTAAAACTTGGTAGAAAAATCCATCAAAAATCCCACATTTCTCTAGATTTCCCCATCATTTCCCCCATATTTCCCTTTTCCACCTCATAGATATGGCATTTGATTTCTAGTTTTATAAATCTTTAATTGACTTACATTTACTTTTAGTTTGTATTAATTATATGTATGTAATAGCCTTAACCAATTAGGAGGTAATTAATTAAGTTTTAACCCTTATCACCCACTTGACCGCCAATCGGAGTTGGACCAGCCATGCTATTAAATATGATATGATTGTGTAGATCCTAGTGTTTTGTACCATAGTTAAACTCTTGTGTGTTGAATGAAAATTGTTTAAATATTTTAAATTGGATGATGCGGTGTATGGTGGAGATTTGAGTAGTTAGGAATGGGTGGCTTGGATTGGGTAGTTACAAATGAAGGGTTACGATTGGAATAGTTAGAATTGGAGAAGAGAGATTTTGACAAGTGTCTTGGAGTGGTTTGAAGGAGAAAGAATGAGAAAAAAATCTCATTCTGGTCTCTTGAGAAATTTGGAAGACTTGAGGTTGGAAAAGAGGCGATTCAAAGAAGATTGGTGAAATTTTGTTTGAAGATTTAAGTAAGTCATAATTTCATGAACATAAATAGTTAACCCTTGAATATCTATACTTTTACATGTCTTTTAGTTTCAATCTCATATTTAGAAGTTGGTGGAATGAATATTGTCTCTTAAGATAGTTTAAATGTTCCTTTTGATGCCTATGAGTATGTGAGAATGTAAGAAATCAATTTAGGTTGGTAAATACCCCAGTTTTGCGCAGTTCGCGACGTTTGGCGGTCATATCGACGCGCCAAACGGGTCGTCGAACATGAATTCTAGGCCAAGGGCGGACATCTCGACCCGCCAAAAGGTCGCCGAGTTAGCTTCAGGGCGCCGACAAGGGCACCGAAATGGTCACTGAGAAAGTAAGTTCTGGAAACGTCGCTAAATCTCAGGGTGGTCCGCCGAAGAGGTCACCAAAAATTGCTTCAGTGCGCCGAAGGGAACGCCGAAAAGGTCGCCGAGAATGTGAGTTCTGGAAACGTCGTCGAATCTCAGGTGAGGTCCGCCGAGGAGGTTATCGAAGGAGATCTTGGTGCGCTGAAGACCACGTCGAACCTGTAGATTTGGACCCAACTTAATTTAATTAATGGTGGGATACTTGTGTAGCATGAAATTAATTGAATGTCTTGCGTGCTCATTGGTTTGTTGTTTGATTTTTTTCCTTGAACTTGTGAAATATGATAATGTATGTTATATGAAATATCTTGCTGAACTTTGATGTATCATTCGTTTATGCACAATAATATGCATGATGAAATTGTATGCCATACTTAACGCACCCTGTACACTATGTCATGCATAACGCATTGTAGTCTAGACGCACATAACATGTTGTTAGTGTAATTCTTCTCTCGTATTGGATTACTTAGGTACTGAATAACAGTGTGGGAAATGTAGACAGATATATGCTCTTGATTAGTTTTTAATACACCCTGTACACAAGAATGTATGCTTAGTTAATGTGTACTACTTCACTTCACTGCTTTACAGCACTGCATAGACTCTAAACCATTGTTTGGTCAACGAGTGTAACCCTATATTCCAAGACCTCAAGGTTGGGTCTTGTGACTGGATATGAGTGTGATGTGGATATCACATCTAGGGACGGACTGGCTGGATTAAGTTGAGGGCGTAGCTAACCCAATAGACTTTCTCTTTAGCCGAGGGCTCTATGCTAAGGCCAAGAAAAGATAAGAAAGGACTTCTGTAGTTAGGTCAAATGATCATGTTTTCTTGAGGGATCCGCAGGTTGCTACAAGTCTCGATCGACAGACCACTGATCAGAAATTCGTGGGGGAATTGTGACTCCTAGGTTGAAAACCCTTAGAAATGCATTGTACACATAGAATAGCCCTATGTCCATGGACCGTATACACGGGGGATGCATTCAGGTTGCTGGGACATCTTGGGGTGCATTTAGGATGCTGAGACACTACGAAATAGAGGCAGGATCATGAGGAAACAGATTATATCGACACTCTACTAGAGTTACATTTGCACAACATATAGAGTTGTTTGCTAGCTCACCTTGGTGAGGTTCTGTAATTTTGAATGCATAGCATGCATAATTAAATAACTTACCTCATACATTGCATTGTTTGACTTCTCTTATGTTTTAGAATTGAAAGAAATGTAGATGTAAGAACTTCTAGGAAAACTTATATATTCCTGAAATTATAGTACTTACAAGTTTATAGCTTATGCTTTTTAGCAAACGTTTTCCAGGGCCTATAGCAGAGACCGTTGCCGTAAAGGAGTCCGCACGAGAGGGAGGATTTGAAGAAGAAGACGAGTTCTACTCCTATGAGTGACTCACTTTTGTAATGACTTGTTTAAAACTCCGATGATGTTTTACTTGGGTTTGATTTGTGATACCAGTGTTGGTATCTAATGAAATTTGATTTGGAACCTAGAACAGTTTTCAAGTTCCGCTGCATCTTTTGTAATTAATTATTACACCATCTCTATAAAATCTTGAATGATGGTTTAAATTGCTGGTACTATAAACTAGTATTCGACTGCCACTCTCCTTCCGAGGAAGTGAAGGTCATAATCCGGACTCTGAACCCTAAGTGGTCTCATTGGTTTGGGTTATGATAAAGTTGGTATCAGAGTTAAAGTTCTTCATTTTAAAACAGATTTCCTAAGTTTTAAGGTTTTTGAGAATTGAAAGTTTTTGATGTGCCGATATTTCATAAGTTTTTGTGTGTTGGTTGTTAAACCCTAACCATATGAAATTTTTACTCACAAGAAGTTCTGATATGTGAACTCTGTTGACAAAGACAAAGCTGATCACATGGTGGGAAGAAGAGGTCGACACACAGATGAACCACCAATGGCGGAGGATTATGGGAGGCAGAGAGGTTGGCGTGCCAGTGAACCACCACTGATAGGAGATCATAGGGGTGATCCCCAATTAGCTGGAGTTTATTAAGCCTTAGGGGACATGGCTAACATGATGCAGAGGCAGCAAACTCAGCTTCAGATGACTACATAGAGGAACATCTCAAGCTTGGAGAGTTTCAAGAAGCTTGGGCCTACAACTTTTAAGGGAGCTATAGACCCGATAGAGGCTCAAAATTGGATTGACTCCATGGAGCA
This sequence comes from Pachysandra terminalis, assembly GCA_031762675.1. NCBI lineage: Eukaryota > Viridiplantae > Streptophyta > Magnoliopsida > Buxales > Buxaceae > Pachysandra > Pachysandra terminalis. Next base: position 8,464 of record JAUPMG010049359.1, on the reverse strand, counting down.
TATATTCAAAGTGATGAAGGTTGAGGATGCTGACAAGATCCATTTTGCTGCTTTTCTGCTAGAAGGAGAAGCTCGTCAATGGTGGAAGTCGACACTGGAGATTACTACGGTCACGACATGGGATAGATTCAAGGAAGTCTTCTACTTGGAGTACTTCCCAAAGACAATTAGGAGAGAGAAAGAGATGGATTTTATGAAGCTTGAGCAGGGGAGTATGTCGGTGATGGAATACGCCGCTAAGTTCACCGAATTATCCCAATTCGCAAAGCATGTGGTGGACGAGGAAGAAAAGAAGGCTTTCCGTTTTGAAAGTGGCTTAAGGCCAAACATCAGGAGTAGGTTGATTGTGAGGGAGTTCACCGAGTACCATAAAGTGGTGGACTATGCTAGACAGGTGGAGAAGAATATGCTGGAGTTCAAGAAAGCAATGGATCAAAGGAATGACAAGAATAATCCGAAGCCTAGTACCTTCAAGGGCAACACCTCTTAGGCACAGAAGAAGCAGAGGATTCAAGGTCCATCCAGTTCTCAAGGCTTTGGGAACTTCTCGATGCGGTGCCACCATTGTGGAAAGAGGGGACACAGCTATAGAGAATGTCGGTCACCTCGGAATCCAAATCTCTTCCAAGGTCAACCACTGCAGCAACAAATGGTACCCCGACCCCATTACGTGCAGAATTTGGTTCCTATTCAACAAGTACCACTGTTCAAAGGACCGAGGATTGGACCCCCTCAACCTCGACTACAACCACCACCTCAAATGGCCAAAGTCTTTGCAATCGAACCGTAACAGAATGAAGTCATGGAAGGTATCATACAACTCTCTCATATTTCTGCAAGAGTGTTATTTGATACTGAAGCCTCTCACTCATTTATTGCACGAACACTTGTACACCGTTTAAGTCTTAATATGAAGAACGTAGAGAGGAGTTTGGTAGTAGCAGACCCTGTAGGAAGAACCGCACATTTAGACTTGGTGTGTGAATCTTGCTCGATAGCGATAGACGAGTTCACTTTACCTATCGATTTGATTGTTCTTGACATGCATGAGTTTGACATCATTGTGGGAATGAACTGGCTAGCTGCACATCATGTGCAAATAGACTGTCATAACCGATTTGTATCATTTCTAACCCCGGAGGGTGACACAGTAGAAGTTGTGGGTTCGGAAGCCGGGATACCCCATCTTTCTGCTTGTATAGATCATGAGTCCACTGAGAAGAGGGAGGATTGAGATGAAATCCCTGTGGTGGTGGCTGGAGCACGACCCATTGCATTACCAACTTATCGAATGGCACCCACAGAACTGACTGAACTGAGGAAACAATTGGATGAACTTTTAGAATTGAAGTTCGTACGTCCAAGTTCTTCTCCTTGGGGAGTACCATTACTCTTTGCAAAGAAGAAGGACGGGTTTCTTAGGTTGTGTATAGACTACAAAAAATTAAACCAAGTGACAGTCAAGAACAAATACCCATTACCGCGCATTGATGACTTATTTGACCAGTTGCAAGGGGTGTCTTATTTCTTGAAGATAGATCTCAGATCCGGATATCACCAACTGCGGATCAAGGAAGAGGATGTACGTAAGACTGCGTTCAGAATGAGGTACGGGCACTTCGAGTTTGTAGTCATGCCATTTGGGTTATCTAACGCCCTGACAGCATTCATGGATATGATGCAGAGAGTATTCAAGCCCTACCTAAATAAGTTCCTTGTAGTGTTTGTTGACGACATCCTAATCTACTCCAAGTCAAAAGAATAACATGAGGAGCACCTCAATATTGCCTTGCAGACCCTAGTAGACCGCCAGCTATACGTGAAGTTCTCGAAGTGTGAATTTTGGAAGGATGAAGTGAAGTTCCTAGGACACGTGGTGTCTAAGGAAGGTATTACCATGGATCCCAGTAAGGTAGAAGCAGTCTCCAATTGGGAGAAACCCAAGAATGTATCTAAAATTTGCAGTTTCTTGCGAGTGGCGGGTTATTACCGAAGATTTATTGAAGGGTTCTCAAGTATTGCAACCTCACTAACCAAGCTGACCCGGAAAGACGTGAAATTCATTTGGGACGATGCTTACCGGGCATCCTTCACCACTCTCAAGGAGACTCTTACTACTGCACCGGTCTTTACAATTCTAGTTATTGGCATCGAATTCGTAGTCTACACAGACGCATCATTATCCGGGCTTGGTTTTCTTTTAATGCACGAAGGCAAGGTTGTAGCATATGCTTCAAGGCAACTGAAGACACATGAGAGGAACTATCCCACGCATGACTTGGAGCTCGCAGCAATCGTGCTCGCTTTGATGATCTGGAGACATCACCTTGTAGGTGAAACGTTTGAGGTATTCTTAGAGCATAAGATCCTCAAGTACTTGTTTTCTCAGAAGGAATTGAATATGCGCCAGAGAAGGTGGATGGAGCTTGTGAACGACCACAATGTTTCCCTTCAATACCATCCGAGCAAAGCCAATGTAGTAGCGGATGCTCTTAGTCGGAAACCTAGAAGTGTCGTAGCCCATATGCTAGTTCAAGAATGGGAGCTCTATGAAGCACTTGCGGATTTCAACTTCGTCGCTCGTAGGACTAGTCAGGTGTAAGAATGTGCAACATACTCGTCAAGACATCACTCAAGGCAAGGATCATTGACCTTCAGCAGAATGAGAAATGGATGCAGGACTTAGCCGCAGATGAGGAGCGAATCGATTGGACGAAGGCCGAAGACATGAGCATCAGATTTAAAGGATGACTTTGCATACCACAAGACGAAGAGCTGAAGAATGAGATCCTAACTGAAGCTCATATATCTCGGTATTCTATTCATCCGGGCAGAACCAAAATGTACTATGACCTCTGGCGTAACTATTGGTGGAGTCGAATGAAGGTCGAGATTGAAGAATTTGTGACTAAGTGCGCAGTTTGCCAACAAGTGAAGCAAAACATCAGAAGCCGGCAGGGATGCTTCAGCCTTTACTCGTTGGGGAGTGGAAATGGGAGCACATATCTATGGATTTCATTACGGGACTTCCGAAGCTAGGCAACAGCCACGACATGATCTAGGTAATCGTAGATCGCTTAACCAAGTTAGCTCACTTTATAGCTTCAAAGACTATGATGAACACCGATGAATTGGCAAGACTATACGTGAGAGAGGTCATTCGTCTGCATGGAGTACCCGCCACTATAGTATCAGATCGAGGTTCGCAGTTCACCTCAAGATTTTGGAGAAGTCTACACAAAGCGTTGGGTACACAGCTCAACTTCAGCACCACCTTCCATCCTCAAACGGATGGTCAAACTGATAGAGTAAATCAAGTACTTGAAGATCTCCTGAGGTCATGTATCATAGATTTCAAGGGCAGCTGGGAAGACCATCTAGCACTCGTCGAATTCTCCTACAACAATAGTTATCAAGCGAGCATAGGGATGGCCCCATTCGAAGCTCTGTATGGAACACCTTGTCGATCACCCTTGTGTTGGAATGAAGACAGTGCTCTTGTGCCATTGGGACCAGGGATCATTGTCGAGACAACCGAAAAGATCAAACTAGTCAAAGACCGACTGCTTACAACTCAACATCGGCAGAAGAGGTATGCAGACGTAAGGAGAAGGAAGTTAGAGTTCATGGTGGGAGACTGGGTATTCCTGAAAGTCTCACCGACTAAAGGGGTATTCAAATTCGGTGAAAAAGGCAAGCTGGCGCCAAGGTATATCAGACCTTTCAAAATTTCAGAGCGAATTGGAGAAGTGGCTTACAAAGTGATACTACCGTCCTCTATGGACTTAGTACATGACGTCTTCCACGTTTCTGTGTTGAGGAAGTACCATCCTGACCCGGCTTCAGAAATTGACTAGCAGACCGTGACAATCAGAGAAAATGCTATCTATGAAGAGCTTCCTGTGGAAATCCTAGATCGGAAGGAGCAAGTATTGCGAATCAAAGTCATTGCTAAAGTGACGGTCTTATGCAATTTGGGAACTTGAAGACAAGATGCAAGCTAGGTACCCACAACTCTTCGCATAAGGTCAGTAAATTTCGAGGATGAAATTCTCTTTAAGGGGGCTAGGCTGTAATGGCCTAAACCAATTAGAAGGTAATTAATAATATTTTAACCCTTAATGTGAACCTATCTACCCACTTGATCGCCAATCGGAGTTGAACCAACCATGCGATTAAATATGATATGATTGTGTAGATCCTTGTGTTTTTTACCATAGCTAAACTCTTGTGTGTTGAATGAAAATTGTTTAAATATTTTAAATTGGATGATGAGGTGTATGGTGGAGATTTGAGTAGTTAGGAATGGGTGGCTTGGATTGTAGTTACAAATGGAGGGTTATGATTGGAGTAGTTAGAATTGGAGAAGGGAGATTTTGACAAGTGTCTTGGAGTGGTTTGAACGAGAAAGAATGAGAAAAAAATCTCATTCTGGTCTCTTGAGAAATTTGGAAGACTTGAGGTTGGAGAAGAGGTGATTCAAAGAAGATTGGTGAAATTTTGTTTGAAGATTTAAGTAAGTCATAATTTCATGAACGTAATTAGTTAAACCTTGAATATCTCTACTTTTACATGTCTTTTAGTTTCAATCTCATATTGAGAAGTTGGTGGAATGGATATTGTCTCTTAAGATAGTTTAAATGTTCCTTTTGATGCCTATGAGTATGTGAGAAGGTAAGAAATCAATTTAGGTTGGTAAATACCCACGTTTTTCCCAATTCGCGATTTTCGGCGGCCATATCGGCGCGTTGAACGGGTCGCCAAACATGAATGCTAGGCCAAGGGTGGACATCTCGTCGCGCCGAAAGGTCGCCGAGGATGAATGTCAGCTGAAGAGGTTGCCGAGGTAGCTTCAGTGCGCCGAAATTGACTTCGAGGCGCCGAGAGGGTCGCCGAGAAAGTAAGTTCTAGAAATGTGCCGAATCTCAGGGTGGTCTGTCGAAGAGTTCGCTGAAAATTGTTTGGTGCACCAAAGGGGACACTGAAAAGGTCGTGAAGAATGTGAGTTCTAGAAACGTCTCCAAATCTCAGGTGAGGTCCGGCGAGGAGGTCGCCGAAGGAGATCTCGGTGCACCGAAGGCTATGCTGAAGACCACACCGAACCTGTAGATTTGGACCCAACTTAATTTAGTTAGTGGTGGGATACTTGTGTTGTATGAAATTAGTTGAATGTCATGCGTGCTCATTGGTTTGTTATTTTATTTTTGTCCTTGAACTTGTTAAATATGATAATGTAGGTTATATGAAATGTCATGTTGAACTTTGATGTTTCATTCGTTTAGGCACAATAATATGCATGATGAAATTGTATGCCATACTTAACACACCCTATACACTACGTCTTGCATAGCGCATTGTAGGCTAGACGCACATAACATGTTGTTAGTGTAATTCTCATCTCGTATTGGATTAGTTAGGTATTGAGTAATAGTGTGGGAAATGTAAACAAATGTAGGCTCTTGATTAGTTTCTAATACACCCTGTACACAAGCATGTATGCTTAGTTAATGTGTACTACTTCACTTCACTGCACTGCATAGACTCTAGACCATCGTTTGGTCAACAAGTGTAACCCAGTATTCCAAGACCTGAAGGTTGGGTCTTGTGACTGGATATGAGTGTGATGTGGATATCACATCTAGGGACGGACTGGCTGGATTAAGTTGAGGGCGTAGCTAACCCAATAGACTTTCTCTTCGCCCGAGGGCTCTGTGCCAAGGACAAGAAAAGATAATAAGGGACTTCTGTAGTTAGGTCAAATGATCATGTTTTCCTGAGGGATCTGCAGGTTGCTACAAGTCTCAGTCTACGGGCCATTGATCAGATTTAAGGGGGGGAATTGTGCCTCCTAGGTTGAAAACCCTTATAACTGCATTGTACACGTAGAATAGCCCTATTTCCATGGACCGTATACACGAGGGAAGCATTCAGGTTGCTGGGACATCCTGGGGTGCATTTAGGTTGCTGGGACACCCCGAAATAGAGGCAGGATCATGAAGAAACAGATTATATTGACACTCTACCAGAGTTGCATTTGCACAACATATAGAGTTGTTTGCTAGCTCACCTTGGAATTGAAATTTGGAATGCATATCATGCATAATTAAATAACTTACCTCATACATTGCATTGTTTGACTTCTCTTATATTTTGGAATTGAAAGAAATGTAAACCTAAGAACTTCGGGGCAAACTTATATATTCCTCAAATTATAGTACTTACAATCTTATAGCTTATGCTTTTTAGCAAACTTTTTTCAAGGCTTATAGCACAGACTGTTGCTGTAGAGGAGTCCGCACAAGAGGGAGGATTTGAAGAAGAAGACGAGTTCTACTCCTACGAATGACTCAATTTTGTAATTACTTGTTTAAAACTCTGATGATGTGTTACTTGGGTTTTTTTTGTGATACCAGTGTTGGTATCTAATGAAATTTGATTTGGAACCTAGAACAATTTTCAAGTTCCGTTGCATCTTTTGTAATTAAATATTACACTATCTCTATAAAATTTTGAATGACGATTTGAATTGCTAGTACTATGAACTGGTATTCAACTGCCACTCTCCTTCCGAGGAAGTGAAGGTCATAATTCGGACTCCTTTGAACACTAAGTGGTCTCATGGGTTTGGGTTGTGACAATGTAGCATCTTTGTTTATAGCTTATGGACCCGACAGCCTGTAAGTAACCCCCCTCAAGTAATGACTTTTAATGTGTAAGTATTTTCTTTCGCATTTTTTTATTGTAATTGGATGCATTTAGGTCTTAATTAGATATATTTAAAGTTTGGGAAAAAAATCCATCAAAAATCCATGGTTTCCTCACATTTTTCCTTTTTTACACCATGTCGCCGACATGTCGCCAATGTCACCTAGCGAGATGCCAGGGGACATTGACATGGCAAACCTTGATTGTGAGCATGATGAGACATAAAGAGGATGTAATAACCTGAATAATCCATAAAAATATTAACTGGAGATCTTAGGGTAAAATAGTAATTTAATGAGATTCATAATTTTAATTCATTTAGTAATTAAGATTAGATTACTTAAAGTCCTTAATCACATAAAATACACTAGAAACCCCTTGGTCATTAAAACCGATTAGATTAGACTGAAGACTTAGGAGCTATGTTGATCTGATTATCTAATTTAATAATTTAATAGGAAATAAATAATATAGCAGCTTGAGCCTTTTGAATTGTGCGTGTTTGTATTTTATATCATGTGATGATCGTTTCGCTTTGTTGGATCGTCGATCGGATTAGAACCGACCGTGCGATCGTGCATGTTGTGTTTATTTAGCCTTGGTGCTACACACTGTAGCATAACCCTTTTCATGTTTGACTCTATGTTTGACCTTCTAGATCATGATCTTGATGTGTGGCCTTGATTAATTTAGCATTTGTGTTGTCTGTGTGGGTTAGAGTAGTCTTGTTTGTTTTTAGTGTGTGGTGAGGTGTAAGGCTAGGATGAGAGTAGTTGGGTTGGTGTGGTTGAGATGAGAGTGGTTGGAGTGATTAGGGTTGGATGGCTAGGATTAGAGTGGGTGTATTTGGAGGGTTAGGAAAAGAGTGAGTGAGATGGAGGGTTGAGATTTAAGTAGGTGAGGTGGAGGGCCAAGATGGTGACACTTGGCTAGGGTTGGTTTGAGAGGGGGAGAAAGAGAATCTCAGGTTCTCTTCTCATTTTTGGATGGTTTTGATTTTGGGCTTGGCTTGGAGCTTGGAGGAGGAGGAAGGAGAGAGAGGACTCTGGCTCGCTTGAGGGTTTCTTGCATTCTTATGGAGCAAGTGGACAAATTCATGAACATAAATAGATTATATTAGATTTCAAGCATTTTCTTTACTTTGCATGTTCATATAATGTTTTAGAATGGAGCAAATGTGTAGATGTTAGTATTAGTTTTTTTTCATGATGAGAATTGGGGTTTTGATTTGATTGTTGATGTTAAAATGCTTGGAGAATGGTCTGGATTTTCCTTGATTTTAAATGTTGGCTTAGTAGCATGTTTTTAGGGTTAAATGTTACTGGATTTTGACTAACAAATGAATGAGTATTGTTTTCCTGTTGTTGTATTTCAATTTGATATTGAAACCCCTTGATTTTAGCCTGTTCGAGACGTTCGAAGGCCTCTTCGGCTGCGGAATGGGTCACCGAACACATTTTGGGCCGCAGACGGACTATTCGGCTCACCGAATAGGTCGCCGAACATGAATACCCCACCGAAGTTGGTTCGGTGCATCGAGATTAGCTTCGGTATAGGGTCATTCGATTCCAAAGGTGATTATCGAATCCCTAAGACAAGGGATAGGAATGATCAAGATTGGGTTTTAGAATTAGATCCGGTTATTATTTAACCCTCTAGTTATACAACCACAATTATCAATTTAATCATCCCTAAATTAAACGAGATTAATCCATATTAATAAATTCGGGTTCACATCGACACCTTACCTGGAGATTAG